>VZSZ01008930.1:335944-472757 GCA_013398815.1 Ibidorhyncha struthersii | reverse complement strand
CCCAGGTGAGGCCAGTCCCAGCCATTGAGGCCTAAGTGCACCTGCAGGACCCTGACAGAAGCAGACATACACTGCTCACATGCTCTCCTGTAGACATTGATGGCTGGCCACTTTGAAGACAAAGTATTGGGCTAGATGGACTTTCAGTCTCATGGAGTGCTGTTCTCAGGCTCTTTTGGTTTACTGTGTTTTTCCAAGGGAAAAAGCTCAGGCATTTCTAAAAATGAGTACAAGGACAAAACAAAAAAAAGTCCCCAGGGAAATGAACAGGTATCGCTCACATCAAAAGGATTTGCAACCACTTAGTTCAGGAGCACGTCCTGCTTCAGGCTGAGGGTTTGATCTTTGAGCCTCACTAGTGTCAGAGATGTGGGGTTTTGCCATCCTGTGGAATCCAGCTAAACTGGATGAACATACAAGACACATTTTTGCACTTCACACGTGCTTTTTGCAAATTTCTTCAGATAGTCAAATTACCTAGAGACAATCCACAGATCTCACCTCCATCAGAAGGTACATGCCTCATTCCCACAAAGTGACAGAGACCGTACCTAGGCTGGGACACGATTACCCATTCAATTCCTTCTGCTAGTGCAGGGCTGGGAAGAAGTTTCATAAAAATATTGTCTTAGCGTGTACTGCTAGGGAAAGGAAGAGGTAGGAAGAAGAACAGAACAGTTCAGCTGGAAGTCACCTATAATGATCATCCAGTCCAACTGCCTGACCACTTTAGGTCTGACCAAAAGTGAAAGCATGGTATTAAAGGCATTGTCCAAATGTCTCTTAAACACTGACAGGCACGGGGCACCGACCACCTCTTCAGGAAGCCTGTTCCAGGGTTTGACCACCCTCTCAGTAAAGAAATGTTTACTCATGTCAAGTCTGAACTTCGCCTGACAGATGCAGCTTCAAGTCATTCCCACGCATCCTGGCACTGGATGCCAGGGAGAAAAAATCCCCTCCTCAGGAAGCTGTAGAGAGCAATGAAGTTGCCCCTCAGTCTCCTTCTGTTCAAACTAGACAAACCAAGTGTCCTCAGGTGCTCCTCAGGGGACATGCCTTCCAGCCCCTTCACCTGCTTTGTTGCCCTCCTCTGCACGTGTTCAAGTACCTTAACATCCTTTTAAATTGTGGGGTGCAATTTATGGGATTGCATTACCATACCATGTTCCTCCACACTACAGGAATGCAATTAGTACAGCTATAGTGTTTCATAACATGCTATGTCAGCATTCATTTGCTTTGTGCAGCCCTTTGCAGAGAAGAAAACATAGTCTTAAAATGCACTGGCTACCAGTGCGTTTTCAAGCATAACTCAAAGCATAGGTTTTAGCTCCTAAATCATTTGAAATCCTTCCTACTTAAAGATTGCCTTTTTCCTAAAAGCCCTCTGGACAGGGGGCACTTATGGCAAGGGAATTAGTCTCTAGCCTTATTCTGCCTGCTGATTTATCAGATCCATATTTGGACTCATGCAAGTGCCTATCTTGTCACACTGAGCTTGCACCAAAATGTTGAGATTCTTTAACTGAACAGACATAGTCTCGCAGCTTTCTGCATTCATTGCACAGTTTTGCAAACCAATCACTATGTGCATGCTAGAAGATTGTTTTTCATAGTCTTTTACTATTTAAAACAAAAATTCTTTTGTATCTGTATGACGTCATCAGTAATTTCATCACGCGGACATTCTCAGGTGGTTTCAGGTGGGCATATAAAAAGCAAAACCTTCAGTCCTTCTCTGTAGTTATCTGACAGGTGCATAGGGACTTTTAAAGAGAAGCAGTTTCCTCTTCCTGTCAGATGGCCACCTGGCCAGCTAACTCTGTACCCATGTCAGATCTTTTAAATTTAGTTTGCAGAAAAGCATCATTCAAGAAATGTAGGTTTCCTTGTCCACATCCTATTCTGGATTTCATGGCATCTCAATAAAGTAATGCATACAGGTTGCTGCTCCTGATTAAACTGAGAAAAGCAGTGAGCAGAGATGATCAAATGGAAGATCTCAGTCATGGATAACTAAGGCCAAAACCAAAAATTCAAAAATGTGTTTTTATCTAGAAAAAAAATATGGTTTCTTTAAGTGTTTCATTTGCCAGTGCTTAAGCAGCTAAGACTAAAGTCACTTGTCTATACATTACCTACAAGACCACACACTGCATTCAAGCTTTTGCACAAGCTAACTCTCCTTTTAAAGGTAGAAGTTGTGCAAATGTAACTCAACTTAAAAACGTCTTTATAGACTTGTTTCCCTTTTCAGAAAAAAATCAGAAATCTCTTTGTTGTTATTACTTTTAGATCTCATGTATAATATCCTGCAGAACATTAGTCTCTGTAGAAACTTTTCAGACATTAATATTTGGGAATAAAAACAATACCGTTGTTTACAGCTCTAACTACAACCCATTTCTTAGTTATGTTTGAAAGCTTCTCTCGCACAAGTTGACGTTTCAATTATTTATTTTTTTTAAGCATTTTCCTAACTCACCTACATTACACTGGTGAGAGGAATTAACCTAAATTCAGCATGTTCTGAAGATCCAGAAAGATGCAGAGAGCCACACAAAAACCCAACTCTGATGACTTCTGCTCTCCATGAACAGATTAGCCAGCTGCAGATTATCACTCTCTACAAGACCTTATCCCTCTCTACAAGTACCTGAAAGGAGGTTGTAGAGAGATGGGGACTGACCTCCCCAGTGACAAGTGACAGGACGAGAGGAAATGGGTTCCAGTTAAGCCAGGCGAGGTTTAGGTTGGGTATTAGGAAAATTTTTTTCACTGAAAGGGTTATCAAACATTGGAATAGGCTGCCCGGGGAGGTGGTGCATTCGCCATCCCTGGAGGTGTTCAAAAAAAGGGTAGACATGGTACCTGGGGATATGGTTTAGAAGTGGTTTTGTCAGGTTAGGTTAATGGTTGGACTCGATGATCTTAAAGGTCCCTTCCAACCTTAAAGATTCTATGACTCTATTCTATGATTAGCCAGGGCTCAGGTTTAAGCACTCTCCTATACCTACGTGCAGCACTAATTTTCATCTCCAGTTCTCGATGGCTGAACTGCAGCACCACATGAACCCAACCCCTCTCCCAGCTTTCTTCAGACAGTGAAAAGCACAAACTACCAGACCTCATCAACTACACTAAGCACATGCACAGCCAAAGTGGGACTTTCCGCACCACCACCAAAGCAGCTAGC
Source organism: Ibidorhyncha struthersii (assembly GCA_013398815.1). Lineage (NCBI taxonomy): Eukaryota > Metazoa > Chordata > Aves > Charadriiformes > Charadriidae > Ibidorhyncha > Ibidorhyncha struthersii. The sequence goes on along the minus strand of VZSZ01008930.1, from coordinate 469,558 downwards.
CAAAAACCTCCTGGGGCCAGGGGGAGGAAGGTCATACAGCGTCTTTGTGCTGTTTCTAATAACAGCCCGCTGCACATATCTGCACAGGCTCTTCCAAGCCTCCCACAGCAGTCATACAACTGAGGGTTTTCCCTCATCCTTCTGATCTTCCAACACCCTTAGGGACTCTTGCTAAAGGACTAGATCATCTGTAAAATAATCTAAATAAACAGATACTAAACAGGAAAATGTAAACAGTGCCATTCATCCACCTGTGCTATGATGAACGTTTTGCATAAACATTTTTATGCAGCAACTACCACTTTCACAAATGAAAAGCTTTAAAGCTACAGTGGTACACTGTTCCCTGTGTGGCACAGGCAGCTGGCTACTGAGTTACAGTATTCCCACAGAAGACAATCAGTGGGATGCTGGGGTCTTGTTTTGTCCCACCTTCTGGTGCAGCAACATCAGTTTCATAACTTCATCTGCTTGGCCTCCAGGTCTGCTGTCAATCAGAGAAGGCTACTAGAGGCCTTTTATTCAAGTTGCGTGCACTTTCACTCTCTGGTTCAGATGTTTATATCCCTGTTAAGTTTTTAGCAAGCGTGCCTGAACACCTAACATGGACATCCAAGTTTATTTTGTGCTCAACAGGATCTAATCCATGTGCTCCAAAGTCACACTGTGAATCAAGCCAGTGCCTTGTAAGAAGGGAGTTTTAGCAGACTTGCTTCAGAGCTGCACTACTGCTCTAAACAAAAATGCTAGCATAGGTGCAACCTGCGATACGCTCTGCATTCAACTGCGGTTGGAACAAAACTTTTCCCAAGCAGTTCAGACCTAAGACCAATGTCAGAAGGAAAAGTCATTTCCACCAGAAACGCTCCTCGGCCCAGTCTTATGAGCTTTCCAGTTTACAAAGACAGTTAAAACTAGCCCTGAAACAACTAACCTGTGTATCAAGTACCAAATTATGCACTCAGTTCAGCAGAAAAATAGTACTCCTGGCTGTAGGAGTGTAACTGAGCAGCATCCTATCCTCTTTCAGCAGTACTGCCTACCAAGGGGCATCCATTTTCCCACAATCTCTGCTCCCTTCCTCCAACTGGCAAGAGGATCAACAGGACCAATTACTTGTTTTCCGTGTTCAGCTCTGTTCTCTTTGGGGCACTTCAAGTTAGATTAGTCTAAAGAAATCGTCATAAGAAGATATTACATTCACACATAATGCAATGCCTAGAATGAAATGCCAATTGTTAAGTTTTGTTAATTTACTGTATGGTCCTTGACTAAATATTACCATAAAAGAAATAAAGAATTATGTATGTACAAAGTCTCTCAGGTCTCTTTTCCTGTTTTCACTGCTCAGAATTAAAAAAGCAGCTATAATTCCCATTTCTTAAATAAGAAAGGGTAAGTTAGACTAGTTAGAAAAATAAATGTTAATCAGGTGCTTTTCCATCCTCTCAGAACAATTTATATACTTCTATTTTTTAAAACAAAAAATGTCTTCTCTTTTACTGCACTCTTCAGTGAACAACTCTACTTCTTGACTTTGGCTTTATTCTAGTACAGAAAACCTAATTGAATGAAGACAACATTGGTCCCATTTCTTCCAGAGATTGGCAAAGTAGACACACTGCAACCCAATGTGCTAATATCCATACCATATATTCACTCATAGCATGATCTCTCATTAATGAAGCAGTCTATATTCCATAGTGTGGCCATTCTTTTACGAGAGGCTGTGAGGTGCAAGGTAGGTGAAAGAGCGATGCGAATATTTTCTTTCATCCCCAGTCATACCAAAAGCACGGATTTCCTCAGCTGTCTGCTGACAGATGTATCGCTGTTTACTCCATGTCCCTGCTTGTGGGTTACTCCTCTGATCTCTAACAGGCTATCGGGGCTTGCCAAACTTCAGCTGCTCAAGTCTCATTCACAGTATCTCCTCTCGCAGGAGCCTGTAATGCTCATCACAGGAAGCCATGTAAAATTCAGCTACAAAAGCATCTAAAATCCAAGAGGGAAAAAATCAGCTCTCAGATGACAGTAGGCAGATCTCAGTTTCAAGCAAAACAGCAGCCACACACTTAAGGGTGAAATATAACCTAGGAATAAATCCCCAGTGCTGGGAATAACTGAGAACAATTTCTAGAGCCAAATACCTGCTTTTATCATTTTGTATTTTCATAGGTTTCATATCGAGTTTCTCTCCTTTTATTCAGCAGCAGAAAATTTATAACAGTGGGAGCATCATTATTTGTTACATTTCCTTAAAGGCTCCATTTGATTTATGCAGTGAGCAAACCAAAACAAAAAAATCCCTGCTTCTAGATTTATGAGTTAGTGCTACAGGCTGTCAATTTTTTGCACAAATATATCAAAGTGGCTAAGAGAGAGAATCAACTCTGTTCCAACATTAAGATATTTTAATGCTATTTACCCTAACAACTCATGCTGACGCTGTAGTAAGTTGTCCTTCCTATACTGTACAGCACCTTCTGGGGTACAAGGGCAACCAAAAAGGTTAACATTGTTTATGGGTAAGAAGCAAGCATCTTCCCATGGGAGATGTAGAATTTCTAATCCAGAACAGACAGGCAGAAATGCTGGGGACAGAACCCCCTTGTAAGTATATTCAGGTCATGATTAAGGCTGATAGGAAATTCCCTATATAAAGTTGCCATATAAGACTAGTACGATCACCCGTAAAGAAGGAAAGCGGCTATGAGCAACTGAATTATGCCCTTCTGATGAATATAATTTTCACTGCTGTCATGCCCTTAAGTCCCAATTAGCTCACGCTGGATAATGACCAATGTCCTGAAAATATGCTCATCATTGAGAGTAATCTCAGATTTAGCCATCAGAACCTTGGCTAGGCTAATAGACCAGTCCACTGCAAGGCTGATACCATTAGCAGCAGGTCTACTGCTAAAATAGCAAGTGTTAACACTGCTGAGGGAAGCTGTAAGAGGATACTGGGGTTAAAGCTTTTGTCACTGTCAGTACTGTCTCAGTAAACTTACATTTTAAGAAGCAGTTTGCCATAGATTTTTCAAGAATGAGGCTCTTGCATTTCAGCATATTAAGAGCTTCCTACTAAAAAATGGTTTCTGATTTATTTCACATAAAATTTATTGAGATGTCTCTAATATTATTTTTTTTTTAAGTGAAATGTACAAGAGGATTGATCTAAAACATGAAAGCCTATATCTATGACAAGGTAAATGCATTAACGAAGACAATGCACGCTCTTGGTTCACAGTTAAGACACCCCATCAGCAACCTAACCCTAACAGCAGGGACTGTTTTTGCAAAACATGATAAATGGAAGACATAGTGGAAGTTGCAAAAGCAGTTGTCAGCTCCTAATCTTATAAGAAAGTAGGTAACCTTGGACGTGTGCACACTTTAAGTACAGTTTGCAGTGTGACGATGAGTACTGTGGAAGAACCTGAATGAATTATAACATACATCTTACTATATTACTGGCCAGATTACTATCAGGTTATTAAATTCACTTTTCTGTTTATTGTACTCATCAATATACCAAATTTCAGGCTTACTGAATTTGAAATTTCTATCTATAACTCCTCTGGAGAGATTAGATAACTCTTCCTGAATCTTAAATCAAAATATGGCAGGCTCCTAAATAAACAAGGGCATTTTCCAAAATATTCCACAGGAAAGTAAATAATATTTCACATGGACCTTGATTTCCTTGCAAAAAAGGACTCATAGGAAAATTCAGGTTGGAACGACCACAGCAGGTTTTTAGTTCAATGCCTGCTCAAAGAAGGGCCAGCTGTGAGCTGAGACCAGGTTGCACAGGGCTTTGTCCAGTTGAGTTCTGAAAATATCCATGCTTGCATGGCTGGACGCTGACTGCACAACCTCTCTGAGCAACCTGCTCTGCTGCCTGACTGCTGCCATGTCCACCATGGCCTTTTCCCCAGAGCCACTTCCTAGCCAGGCAGCCCCAGCTGGTGTCATTTCAAGGCTCCTTCCTTCCCAGGTGCAGGACTTCGCATTTGCCCTCATTGACTTTCATAATGTTCCTCCCTGGCCATTCCTCCAGCCCACCTAGGTCCTTCTAGATGGCAGTCCTGCTCTCAAGCATATGGGGAGAATGGGCAAAGTTTGGTGCCATCTGCAAACATGAGATTGTCCTCCATCATATTCTCCAAGTCTCTAATAAATATGTTAAACAGGGCAGGTCCCACTATAGACCCCGTACTACTCCACTCAGAGTCAGCTTAGGCAGAGTACAGCCCTACCTGGACCTGACTCCTAGACCTGATCATCCAAACAGGCACTTTTCTTTATGCTTCTAGTTAACCACCCATCCCTAACGTGGATACAAAAATATTGCAGGAGATCACGTCAGAAGTGTTGCTAAAGTCAAGACACCCACTGCTCCTCCCTTGTCCACAGATGTAGTCATTTTACCACAAAAAGTTGGTTGTGCATGCTTTACTCTTGGTAAATCCATGCTGACTGCTTCCCCAGTCACCTTTTTTTTCTTTAATCTGCCCAGAAATTTGTCATTCAGCTGTAAAATAAACCTAGAAACATACAGCTTTTTTTCCTTCTTTTGTTGTATCAGTTCAACACTCCTAATTGTAATGCAAAGGACTAGGCCAGCAGGTGCTACAAACAGAAGGGCACTATTTAAGGTATTCACACTGCTCTGTTCTTTGCATAATAGTCCAAATTCAGAACACTTGTGCCATTTCATATTATCACCTATCTTCAATAAAGAAGAAAGCCTAGTAAAACATTTATCTATCTGATGCGTGCAGACTTGGATGGAGCCTTGCAACTAGTTTACACTAGTTTAGTGGTTGCACAACCATAGAAAAATTCTGCCTCCAACTGAGCTACCACGGGAAACATCAGTAAGAGCACATCTTTAAGTGTGCATGTTCCCCATTACTACCAGTAATTTCAAGTATAAATCAAAGTCCTTCTGCTTGAAATACCAAACATTCATAGCCTTTAAACCAACAGATGATCATCATATTGTTAATGCTCCTTGAAGCCACTAATATCCAAAAAGTAAATACTTAAGAGCAACTGAGGGGCTTGTGAATAAATACTAATTTGTAAGTATCAGCATTTGTAACTAATGCATCTTACTATCATATCAAAAGAACAGCGTAGCACACTGTGATTACTTCTTGTTGCTACAGCTATCAATGTAACCCCACTGACTTCAAGGTTACTATATGACAAATAACAAATTATGTGACAAATATTGTCTTCCAAGTCAGCAAACTCTTTTGATTAGATCATACGGAAGAGTCACGATTTCGGTCCTCAAGTTAAATTGGTCTACTTAAAAAAGCTAGACTATTTACCTAGTGAGTGGTCTGTACCTCAGCATGCTCCTATCTTAGAAAGAGCAATTGAGTCAGTATGGGGGTGGTGGTGGGGGGGGGAAGGTTCAGTTCAACAGGAACATATGCAGGGAAGAGCCCTGACTTCAATGTCTGCCAGTAATGTCAATCAAGACTAAGTTTGCTTAGGACCCTGAGGTTAAGTATACATCAAAATACTTGCAAGATCAGACCGTCATAGCTCAGCCACAAAGGGGTCGATATAGCGCATACTCACATACTGTTGGAGTGCTACACTGACATCTCACATATTAAAAAAAGCCAAAACAAGTTGTGCATTAGAAATAGGCCAGAAGGCAGACACATCCACTCTTTCATGCATGCAGACCACTACCTCATATTTAAAGAGGACCAAAAAAAGCAATAAAACAGGAAAAAAATAAAAACAAGACCGATATTTACAATCACCAGAATTGGATGAATGAAGATAAAACAGATTTTTAACAGAGGGAACTGCAGTTTTCCAGGAACTGTACTTTCAGAAGGTATTTGAAAAGAGACCACAAAACACATACAGGAAGAGATAAAAAAAAGAACATTTCATTGTCTTGACTCTAACACATGTTAAGCATAAAATGGGAGGGAAAACCAAGGCAGCTCCTAGAGGCATGCTAGAAGTTAGAAATTAAGAGTTCTGAAAAAGCTGCAAACATTCAACAATAGACAACTGATGTCACACAAGATCTGTGTTAGAGCAGATTGACGTATATGCAGATATGTTCATCAGTAGAATATCTTTTGATCAAAAAGGAGAAAAACCTTCAAAATTTTTAAGTTATTAAAGGGATGAATAAAATGGACAATAAGAGTAGCCCTACTCTTACTCATAACAGGACCTTTTCAAAACCATCTGCACGTTTTAACATTAGAGAGAAGGACCAGTAATTCCTAGAAACCCTATGCAAGTACATCACTCAACATACATGCCTCCTCAGATATTCAGAAGAACATTTCCAAAGTGCATATGATAGCAGAATCATATATAAATGTTAGCCCCCCAAAAACGCAGCTCCCCAAATCCAACTGAAATGCAACCCTTGCCTGGAGAGCAACAGGACCAAGAGCTGCTTTTCCTCTCTAGGTATATCTTCACTTGCAACTAGAACAAGCTCTGCCCAGGTATTCCTTGCAAACAATTTGTCAGTACCTGTACTGAAGGTATTCCTTCTCAAAAGAATCTCTTTTATTTTGGACTACAAGTCCTTGGGGAAGGTGAAGTACTATAACAGTATTTGTCTACAAACATCATACATTATCACACAAGGAAGGCTGAAAAACAAGCGTCACTTGGTATCTGCTAACAATACTTATCACAGTGGACCTGGAAGACCCCTTCTCTCCCCCTTCCTCAAAAGACAAGTGGGTAGGTGCATTATGGGACCAACACTATACACAACTTCAGATATGAAGTTGTATGAGCAGAAGAGTGTTGAATTTCTCATTAGAGGGTATCTGTATGCTCACAGTTCCCTAGCAAAAGCATTTTCTGGCTGATTCCTCCACTCTACAGTTCCAACTACCATTAGACCATAAAGGCCCAAGAGATCAAAGGAAAAATAGTACTCCCTCAAAGAATCTCACGTTTCTTTATTGCTCCTCACAGATGGGCTGCTGCAGCCAGATTCCACCAAATGGCAGGAACACAGCTTGGCAGCAGTGCCTTAATGAAGTTGAGGCAGAAGAAAGTATGTCTGAGCACAGATACCAGCTCAGTTGTTTTCTCTGCTGAAGGCTCAGCCTCTGTTCAGGTCAGAGCGGACTTTGTACAGTTTGTTCCTGGCATGTTTCAGGCTCAGCTCATACCATGCTCATATCTTCTGCAAGGTCAGCAGTAGCAGGTCCCGAACAGGGAACTGAGATATGAGAAAGAAACAAGAGCTTTTATTAGCATAAAAGCCTTGTGCATGCTGAAGAATTATCAATGGATAATGCACAGTGAGGACAGCAAGGCAGGCAGGAGCTTTCATGACTACTGCTAGTAGAGTGCAGAACAAGAAGAAAAAAAAGAAAAAAGGAAATTAGACTGTTAAGACTCTACCCCTTTCAAGCTTCCTCTTATGAGCCTTTTTGATTACCAGCAGACCTCAGTGGCAAACCGTTGTGGAGGAACAGTTTGCAAATTTTTTTAATTCCACTTGGGTATAGTAGACCTGTCAGAAAAAGTCTCCAGAAGGAGACAACTGGTGTTCCCTTTGCTTAGAGGGCCTCCTCTTATCCTGTGGTTTAGACTGAGTAAGTGGGTTGCTGAGTGTCAGAATTCAAGGCTTCATTCCAGCATGTCTAAAGGAAGGAATGAAGGACTGGCAGCACATGAGCCAACGCATGGTCTCAAAAAAAATTCTGATTTCTCAGCCTCTGTTTTAAACTTAGTTCTGTTCCATCACCAAAAGGAGCAGCTCTGAAAAAAAAATAAAATTATAGTACCTTCATTAGAGAACCCACCTCCTTCCATGAAGACTGCAAGAATCGGGAATTTCCACAAAGCTTTAGAATATGATTTTGCTTGCTCATTGGTCACCTTGGTCAAGCAGCAGAGCTACCGCTAGCACCGAAACTGGCATCACAGTGGTCTCATCTCTTGCTTGAAGTCACAATGGGACAGATGACCTCCAAATGGTGAGTAGGAAGTAGAAGGATCGCTCTTCCAAGGATGACAGCCTTTAAAAGAGGTTTTCCTGCAATAGTCCTGGAAGCAATGCTACCAACCTTATTTAGTGCAAGATTTAAATGCCTGCCAGGAATTGCACTCTCCTCCCAAGCAATAGAGGCAGTGAGAGCATCCATGTGAATTTGAGAAGCAACTGCGACACATAACGCCAGGTTAGAAATCCAAGAATACCAAAGCCGTATGATGACAGCCTAGTTAAAACACAAACACATTGAGCTTTGTTTCCAGGAGTGGTAGGAGGGGACTCTGAAGAGAGAACCTCCAGATGTCCAGATATAGGAGGTTACTAGAAGACACAGAGCTGTACCCAGAGTCAAAGAAAAAGGAAGCACAGCTGAATTACTTATGCCACAGGCTGAGAGGAACTGAAGAGATAAAGGCACTGCCTATAGTAGTTGCAGGAGGGGAGTTGTATACATAGTGGCTAAGGGCAGCATCTTCTGGCTTTCAGGGCTCCTGCAAAGCTACAACACAGTAACGACATACCGTAACAAACACTTCAGGAAAAATAACTTCTGACTGACAATAAGTTTAAATGCCTGCAATAAGAGACTGACAATAAGAGACTGACAATAAGGACAATAAGAGATACCTAGCTGTGAAAACAGAACTCAGAAGAGACTACAGTAACTCCAAGAATTATAGACTTGGGAAATGTCAGCAAACAAGTTCACACTCAACTCCAGGAAGCTGGGGAAGCAGGTATACAAGTAATTCACTGAGTAGAACAGGAAAAGTGTAAAAAAGAAGGAAAAAATATGGAGTTTGCACAAGATACAAGGTTAAAAAAAAGTTAAACAGAAATGCAACACACATCTACAGTAAAGAAGAGCCATGACAAAGTTTATAGGAAAGACTTCACATATGGAACCAAATCTAATAACTATGACAAGAAATTTATACCTATCCTTGCAAACCAAGGGAAAGCACACAGCAGCAAGAAAGCGGGCAGTCCCAGAAGATGAAATATTTTATTCATATGACAAAACTAAAAACAATGAGAGCAGTTTTAAATCACAGACTAGCATCAACACCAAGGACATGTTTTTGTGTAACAGACACAAAATACATAACACAAGTAAATGGCTCCACGAACAGCGCTGGAGATCAGAATTACATTTTCACCTCTTTGCTAGAAACAGCCAGGCAAGTAAAACACAAGACAAAAGAAAAACAACGTGAGTCTCTGATAGAGAGCAGAACTACATATAGGGCAACACGCTTGTTATCCATCCAAAGATTACACTGTTACCTGAAGAGGTATGAGCATTACAGCATATATCTTTCCCTAAAAAGATTAAGTAAATTCAAACGTTATTTACCTTTATAAGCTGTAAAAACATCTTCTGAAGTTTTTAGCTCTGCAAACTGTGCTGCAGTTGTCTAGTAGTCAGAAAGAATTGGGTCTCACTGAAACTATGCTAAAAAACCATCCCAGTCCTGAAATTCTTCAGTGAGAAAAAAAGGACCTTTCGGCTCACTCTCCCACAGCTCCCAGTGTCCAGAGATTTCATGCCAAGGTCACTTCTGCTGAGGGAACAAATCATTGCTCAAATAGAAAAAAAAAAAAAAGAAGTATCTGGCAAATAGTTAAGCTCGCACCATACCACTGCAATAATTTTCAAGAGTGGGAAGTTGTGCATAGGAAGTATCACCGACAGAGAAGGCTTTACTCTGAAGTCACTGGTAGCACAACTACAAGGAAAAAAAATAATCAAGACAGTCTTGTAACAGAAAAGCACAGCATCTGAACGAGAACATGAACTGTTAAACCAAACCAATTTCAGACCACTTCAAGGTAACAGATAGGAATCAAATAAAAAAAAACTAAAAAAGAAATATACAAGGCAAATTTTATATCAATTCCACTTGCATAGTCAGACACTGCAGAAAAAACTTGATACTCAAGAACATTTTAACTCTCAAGATGATTTGAAAAATACTTCAGTGTTACACACAGCAAGACAAAACACTTTGGCTGTATACCATAAAATACTTTTTTAAAAAGTTTCTCAGAAGTATGTGGGAGTCACTCCGAAATAGAAACATTTATCTGAAGGCTCTAAAGATACAGTACATTCCGCAGCAGGGCCACAACTGTTCAAGACCCAATACAGAACTCCAACGTGTGTTGGGGTATCCAGACTAAGCAATAGTCTACAGCCATGCTGAAACACGCAGCAGATTTTCAAGCGTAGCAGGAATCACCCGTTTCACTACAAAAAGCACACAATAACATCATTATCACAGACTATTATCTAGACACCTGGGAACTAACAAAACCCTGCCAGACATTACCTCAGTGACCACTGTAATCAAGGCAATGGACCATTTGGTCAGCCACGATATCTGAAAATGTAAAGTATCATTACAGTAAACTGGGCTCCCTTGTCTTTGTGCGATTTACCTGGAAATGGGAAGTCAGGCATATCACACACCATTTCCATAACACAGAAGTCAGTCAAATGGCAAAACTGAATAGCAGTTAAAATTGTTATGGCTATTCAAGACGAGAAAGAAAACGTGTGGCAGGCCGCTCTTAACTGAAGAAGCCCATAAAATACTGCAACACCAGAAGAAGCAAGTGTAAGGCAGCCTCTGTGTGACAATAAGACATGTACTCTACCATCTGCCAAACATGCATGATGGTTTGCGTAGTGTTGAGATGCACAAGAGCAACCCCTCCTAAATACAGAAAAGATGAGTTGCCAAAAAGGTTAAGTGGTTACTTGCATTAATAGGACAACGGAGATCTTATTGGTTGTAACAGGACATTAAACAGCTTACGTACATAAAGCATTTATCTTATGCTCCTCAGTGTTTTTGACAGAGATCTCACAGGAGACAAGTTTACCATTGCGTAAGGCCTGTGGCAGAACAACACACAGCATAGATTATTTTTTTCTGGAAGCACTTGAAGAAAGTATGAGAAAGTATGCAAAGCAAAGGAGAGAGCCTGGATGTTAAACTGTTTCGGCTATCTCTCTTCTAATATTTAACAATGAATAAATTGAAAATAACAATTAAAAAAAAAAAGCTGCATTTAATCTGAAAAGGTGAGAAGGAGAAAATAATTTTAGGTCAGAAACCGGGCTTTATTGAAGCTATTTTACTAGAAGCATATGATTATTTTCAATCAAAAACTTCCATAAAGGTTGAAACAAAATCAAAGATCTCTCCATTTAAAAGCAGGTATAACCACCCCTTGATATATACAATACTTAAGAAAGAATGTAAATATATTGATGCCTTATTTACTTACCACCTTGTATACAGTCTCACTGGATATTAATTAACACATGAAAATGTCCAGTGTACTTAATAACTAATTAGAGCAGAAGCTAGATGATGTGATCTCAAATTCAAGCCTTGGGCTGTGTAAAGACATGCCCTCAATAAGCTGCTGAAATATAAAGGCAGTGCTTGTAGCATATGAAGGTTACCAGCCCCACGTAGCGCAGCACGCTGCATTCCACCATCTCCACTACTCTGCTTGTGCACTGCAGCAGAAGTGGGGGAGCGCAAGCCTGCCCTCAGCAATATGCGTTTGTGGTTGCACACAGGATGGTAACGAAACAATATGCTGTTTTACAGAAATGCAGATCGGCTATCAAATGCCTTTTTCCTTCCTTTTTAGCTGTAAGCCACTAAGCCACAGGAACATTGTGACTGTACGGCTGATTGCTGCAAGAGTATCAAAAAGGACCTTTGAAGTGTCATAATCTGTAATTTAAACCTGTAATACATCTTTATACAATAGACTGCAACATCCCTTTACAGGCAGGAGAGGTTTTCCTCACACACACATTTTTAGTCAGGAAGAAATTTCTCTTTTAAGGGGATTTCAACACACGTACTAACTTATATTAACAGAGATTAGCGGTCTAGAGCACACAGCAGAGGATCTGTATTTACAGTCAGCTAGATGAAGTCTGACACTGATGGTAACAGCTAGGACATCTGACATTACGGATGATACCACGTCCTTAAACAAATCCTATTATGCCCAGGTATGTATTGAGCTGCAGTTGCTTCAGGTAACCAAGTGACCTTTCTGCCATATGTACTTTGATACTTAAGCAAAGCAGGCTGAATTAAGGACAAAATACCAGCTTTCACTTTGAATTTTACCTCTCCTTCTCCATTTTTTTCACAGGCATTACTGAGTATAAAAAGCATATACAATAAACCACCATCAAGCTTTCAATACTCTGTTCACCAGGATGCAAGTGGGATTTCATTTGCATTCAGTACCACTGTGCAGGGATCAGACTCAATTAAACCACTCACACTTTTTAGAATTCTCTATAGCTTTCTTCTAAGAGAATTATCACAGTGCAATCAGACCACATCCTCACCAAGAAGGTAGTCCAGAAACAAGACTATGCCATGCTGCGTTTCTAAATTACCACAAGCAGCTGAGTAAGCAACATATTAGCTGAACAGGAAGCCGGGCATGTTTGAAAATACAATTACTGCAATGTTAATGTGTCACTGTCACTGATCAGGACTTTAGAGTTGCCTTTGCAAAGGGAAAGTGACCAAAAGTGATAACTCTGAATCGTAATGGGTGGGAAATTGTCACATAACTGGTGCAGGGTGTGTCTTTGTTTTAATTGTTGCTGATGTTTTCATAACAATTTTTTAAAACCTGTCAAAACACCAAGTAAAGCCCCACATACACACGAACTTGTTTGATGCTCTGCATTCTCCCCTGCAGACTTTCCCTCTCTGCAGTCGTCTGTGTACATCAGAAGCAGCTATAGATACTCCAAAGCACGGTTTTAATAAACTGAGGTACATCCCAAGGACCGAGTTTAAAAATCATTTTACGATTTAGTGCTTCTGCCTCCTTGTGGCAGACACTGGAACGAGCCTCCCTCAAGAGCTGGTTCAGCTGCAAATGCATCTGTCAGCTCTGAAAAACACAGGAGCGTTGGCTCTCCTATAAAATCATCAGAAAGCAGCTTACAGTTAATTTTTTAACTGAGTGAGAAACCACAAGAAGTCGCAGGAAAAAAAGCAGCAAGAAAAAACTCACTGGAAAGTTTGTGGTGTTCCCCCCCGCCTCTTCCTGAGTTTGCAGCTGTTTAGCAAATCTCTGCAGGCACCAGCTCAAGGGAAAGCAAAGCTGAGCAGTGTCCCAGTACTCATCCGGAGGCCTTCGCAAGCTGAGCCCAAAGTTCTCCAGCACTTTCTGAATGCTGACTTTACCTCACTTATCCTTCATAAACAGGAATTGGTGGCTTTGATGTGGAAAGCCTTAAGTTGCTTGAGACTTGGTCTGTGCGACACTTACTTCTCTTTTTGCTATATCGACACAAATACAATGTGCCATGGTGATGGATTACTGTCACACTGCAGCAGAAGCTGGAAAAGCTGGCCTACCCTACATGTGAAAATTATTCTCTATAACCTTCACTTTTGGGTTACAGCCTTCGCTTTTGGGATACATCACACAACTCGCATTTACGTAACAACGGAAGAGCTGTAGCAATTGAGAGTAAAGGCCCGAGTGGGTCCTAGAGTAGCAACTGCTTCAGGAAAAGGTAAAAGAAACAGCGCAAGCCTGGAGTGACACTGCTCTTGAGTGGGTAATCTTGTCTTCTGCCCACTACTAAATGGACAGCTTTCAGAGCCAAGAGTTAGATATGCGTCATTATGCTGAATATACCTCAGTAAGACTTCTTTTGTCAGGTCTTCTTGAGAACAAACTTCCTTTTGTCCTGGAACAGATTGCCTGATTTCTGCCTTGCAGGCTCCTGAGAAGTCGTAAAGAACAGGAGATGGACTCTCTATTTGTTTTTTCCACGTAACTATTATTCTATACACCCCTTAAAACTTTTCTCTGTGCAGTTGAGCTTACAGCCTACTCTGCCCAAGCACTTTTTATTTGCTAGAACTGTACCATCTCACTATTTTGCTTTTTCAGATGATTTAGAAGTGTACTGATGATGGGCACAAGAACCAATCCAAATTGTACCCCAATGGCAACTTCTTACTACTACAAAAAGATAAATTTTTCCTACCCTTTCAACACCTTATTAATCCACAGAATGATCTTTCCTCATGTTATGAGGATTTAGTGAGTTTTTCAGTTTGTTTTAGACACCTTCAGTAAAGGACTCTAGACAGACTGTTTTAATGCTGAAACCCAAATACGTTACAGGATCCATACCACTTTTACCAAGGAGTCTGCCAGTTCCTTGACAGAGTTCAGACAGACGCTCACCTTCCCTCAGAAGATGCCCTCATATCAATTCTAAATTACAGAATAGTTTTTAATTACTATCCTTGCTGGTTGCAAGTTCAATATATAAGACCCCACCACCTCTTTGGGAGACCGGGATCATATTCAACATCTCCAAGACAAGTGACAAAGTGTAAGTCAGAATTGGAAGTTTGGTGTTTCAATTTAGTTTACTTGCGGCTTTTAAGCAACCCCAACCAATAGTGATAGTTTTATTGTATTCAGGGACCAATATGGGAAAAAGATTGAAAGTCTCACAATTCATTCTGCAGATGCTTCTATACCATAGTGGGGCAAAGTACACAAGGAATTAAAAAAGAATAGTACAGCTGGTGAGTCCCTAAATAAAAGCTTTCGCTACCGAAGACAAAAAATAACCACTGCCATCTTAAACATGAGGAACTCTGAAACAGTTCTGGCACAAGAGTCACCACTTAACTGTGACATGAGAACACTCCAGTTCACGGACACTTCCCATACCAGTCTAAACACATAGCCTTTAATGATTTATTTCTCATACTTTTTAATGCAGCTATATCAACAGTTTTACAACCATTATTATAGGCAGGATTTCATATTAATGCTTGTGCTGCAAAGGCTGATACAGCCACTATTGTTTAGTATCTATAAAACTTCTCAGTTCCTACATGTGAGAAATAACATCATAGAAGAAACGAGACTAAAGAGGAGTTAGGAGAAGACTCCAGATTTTTAAAAAAAGCAAAGCTTAAGATAAAATACGTATCTACTTCAGAATGCAATTTAGTTATTTGAATAACGGACTGAAATCAAAGGATGCCAGACTATTGTACTGTGATAAGAGACTTAGGCCTTGTTAATAGAACTGAAGACAAGTAGCCAACAGGCATGGAAAGCTTTCCATTCTCATTCTCTCTCCAACTCACCATTTATGTTGGCCTAAATCAGAACTTAATGCTGTTTTCACTTAATTTTCCATAGTTATTTTTCCAAAATAAGTGTTTTGGCACAACATTCCTAGATAAAAATCAGCATGCAGGAAGTTATACAAACAAACACCAGATGACACCCAGCTCAGATAATGCGTCACAACTTACAGTTTGTCAATACGTAGTAATTTGATATAAGCATTGTCCTATTGCACAGGAGAACAGGGAACCCAAGTGATCGAAGCTTGGGGGTACTACGTTTATTTTACCAAACTGTAAACTAACCCTAGGATTCATGCTTCCCCCTAAAGAAGGGCAAGATCTCATGAACAACTCCTGCAATGTCATCTTCTGGGCAATTCATGCTTTTATTTTTTCCTATCAGATATCCTTAGTATGCTTCACTCAGTAAGACAGAGAAATTCCTCCTTCAGAAGTTCGCAGGCTAGTATGGGGAGGTGCACTACATTCTTTGAGGGAGATAGTTTTGTTGTAGTTTTATTTTCCAAAGGAATCCAAAAAGAGCTCATTGGCCTACTGCATAGGGTGTCCTACTACAAGGACTAAGTGTTCTTCAATTTTCTCCTTGTATGGTCTATTTTCGGTTCAATACAGCTAGATTTCCACTGAGACTACAACATCATCTGTTTATGTATTCTGTCAAGTGTTCCCAAGACCTACTTCAATTGTTTTTCTAAGTGTCGAGCCTCTGCTGTAGGTCCTCAAATAAAGTGCGTGCAATATTGATCAAAGTCCTGCTTGCACTCCATGCAAGATTCAATATATTCCTATTAGATGGATACAAGCAGAGCTTGATCTTTAGCAGGATAAGCAAGTACTGTACTGCAGGAGACAATAGAGCTCAGTTGTTCTAAGTGGCTTAGAGTTTTGTCTAGTCTTTGGAGACTCATCTAAAAGTCACTGGGAGATTTAACAACATTTTTCCCCCCACTTCTTACAGTCAGCCATGGTTATGGAGTCACAGAGCACAACTTTGCTTACTACTTTCACCACCCACAAATGTAACCCATGAAAAGAAAGTTCACATGCCTTAAGTCTAAGACACATCACACTCTGCCAGGTTATCATTTTCCTCCACAAGTTTTGCATCGGTATGTTAGCAACCTACACACAATATTCTCGTTTTCCCTTCTTAATTTTGCAGCTATCCAATTAACATCTGCGTTTTAACCTGTGCATGAAGAAGGATTCAAATTAATCTCAGCAATCAAGGCACTGTCACTCATTCATTGCAGTTTAGATGCTTTTTCCATTTGAGCACCACTCACACTTAATAGCAAAAGAAACCAACAAAACTGCTCATTTTGTTAGACAGTCAAGTTATTCTTACATTCTTGACCACAACTTTGTTTCCACTGAAGCCTATACGATTTCTGTTTTCACTATTTCAGCCTTTTCAATAGCTTGTTAGCAGATTTTCCTTCATTTTTGAAAGTTTAATTCAAATTTGTACTTCTGTGCCACATTATTATCTTTCACATCCGCTACAGCTGAAACAAGAAATAGAGTGGATTTATGACAAAAATCTAAGCCAAGTTTATACAGAATTGCATTATCCAGTTCTTTGCCTACGTTATCCCTATTTCAGCTTCTTTCTTAGAAGAGCTGAATATTTAAATTAGAGTGGAATTAGGGTCCTGGCCTCCAACATCAGTGAACTTTATGTTATTTGTAGGTGCTTGGCTTTTTTTTTTTTTTAACACTCCCATCCCCCCAGATCTGTGAAATATCAGTGCTTATTAAAAGAATCCCAGTCAAAGCTGATAGTCCGCTTCATAGATAGGGTGATGATCACTCTACAGAATGTTCTCAGATGCTGGCAGAACTGCAGGGTACTAAAGACCTTGGAAACAGAACTCTTCAGTAGGATACCAAACGATGGTTAAGATAGAGTAAAGCAAGCTTTGGTGAATTTGGGTAAGATAACTAGTTTCTACTAAAAACACATCAAGAAATTGTCAAAGAATTTCCCTCCAGTCTAAACGCTGGTCATCAGGATGACACAGGATCTCTAGATATGCTGGGAGAACCGTCACCCTGAAACTCACGTAGAATTCAATTGCTGATATAAGTCTCCTTTTCTTTCTAGCACTACATTATGTGTTTCAGCTAGCTTCCACCAATGCTTAGAATTAACCCATAACTGATTCACTGTTAATACAGAATGGCAAGAGAAAGCTGTAATTTCCTGAGAAGTACATTTAGATTTCAAAAATCAACATAGCTTGACTGAATAAAAAAATGAACACTCATACAATCAAGATCTTAACTCAGTAAGCAACTAATCTGAAACATGAGGACTAATAAGCATCCTGATATAACTGAATTTTACCAGCGTTCAGTGACTATTCAAGCTTATGGAGAGCCACGTAGTGGACAGCAGAGCTCACAAACTGCTGAAGTAAAACTGAAATACTGAGATCTCTAATTAATTAAAGATTCTTAGCCAGGACCAGCTCCAAGATTAGACCAAGAGTCTCTAGAAAGAGTCCACATTCAGAAAACAACCCAGGACAAATAGACTGACTTTGAAGACAGAATATCTGTTCCCTGACGTTGAGTTAAACTGAATTGTATCTGTTGAAGAACTGGTCCATATGTTCAAGAGGTATTTTCCATCTCCAGCTTTTATGGTTTATACATAGATTAAAATTTCATTGCTATGGGGTAAATACATTTTAAATTAGACTATATAAAGAAGCTCTAAAGTTTCCATGACAGTTGCAGCAAAATGCCTGGTCGTTTCTCATTACAAAGCATAACCTATCTTTATAACCAAATTAGCTTTCTCAGCTATTCCCCGAAATGTAGCCTGCAGATCTATTTTTGTTGATACACCAATTGTTTCTTTCAGATTTGCATGGTTAATTATCAAACAGATTGATCGTCATTTAGATTATTAAAACAATCCATCAGCCAGCTTTGCTCTCTTTCATGTGAAAGAGAACAAAGGTGAAAGGTTTTAGGAAACTTTTATGTCAGGAGCTTGTTTAGAAAGTCAGAGAAACAGTTCTATGCCACCAGCCCTGATTTGATCATCTTCCCTAGACATGCCCCCACCCAACCCCAGACCTGCCCCTGGACACAGCTCAATGCCAGCTGTTTCTCCTCCGTAGGTTAGCCCTACCCTAAGCTAACATTTGCTCTGGAAAAATCACCAAACCCTTTGTTAGTGCAGCTGATGGTGGATCCAGCCATGGTCTCTTGGTTGCATTTCCTTTCCAGGTTTAAGGCTTCAGAGTATGAAAGATGAGAGGCACAAAGAGCAGAGTCCATCTGTTACTCTTAAATAATAGGACAGGGGGGCAAAAGTCTCCTAAAAATAACTTAAACTCTTCTGCTCCCACCTATCTTCCAATCTTTAAAAACATTGAAACACTGAAGAAAGTGTGTGGGGCCGGGGGGGGGGGCGGACAGACACAGTAGTATGTATGTAGACTGCAACTTGTCATACTAATTATCTTTTGCATCAAATTGATTGCATTAACCAGAAAGCAGAATTTTTAAAAAAGTCCCTGTGAACTGTTCATTCCAAGAACAATTAAATCTAAAGTAAGGAGAATCATGACGAATTGCTGACAAGTGTTAAAACATCATCTGCTGGCAGCTTCTTTTTCTTTTAAGAAGATGTCATAGCAAAGTCAAAACCAAGACATCTA
Organism: Ibidorhyncha struthersii; assembly: GCA_013398815.1. Taxonomy (NCBI): domain Eukaryota; kingdom Metazoa; phylum Chordata; class Aves; order Charadriiformes; family Charadriidae; genus Ibidorhyncha; species Ibidorhyncha struthersii. The sequence continues at coordinate 450,665 of VZSZ01008930.1, read as the reverse complement.
CAATAGAAGATATCAAATGATACATTTAATAGAACATGAGGCAAGATGTTCACGTGTAAAAACCTTTGTTGATCTTTGCTATTACTCAACACACATGCATCAGGAATACTACAGACAGTGTAATGGAAAGACCCCACTCTAAGATCATGTGCTGCTTCAAACAATATTATCTGAAGTTTATCTGACAAGATCTGAACCTTGAGAAGAGTCGGGAATAATGTTGCTGGACGCAGCAAGGAGATAGTTTCCTTAAAAGACTCACAGATGTAAAGAGTTCTGAATTCAATCAATCCAATATAGAATTGTGTTAGAATTCAACTGCGTAGCTGTGTGAACAACAAAACTAATTAAGCCTGATAGGGAATGTACACGTGTCTTGCAGATGACTGATTTTAATTGAATTATTCCTTAAGCTCTGGGGTGAGCTCATCCCTTAACCAGAAAATCTGCACAGGAGAAAAAGTTTAGCCTCTTTCTTGAAAAAACAGACACCAACAGCTGAGTCTTTTGCCCCATCGTTATGGATTTCCTAACATCATTCTCCCCCGTGAGTGGCCCAATGGCTAGTGAAGGGTGATCTCATGCTTTCCTTTGCTGTGGTATTACCAGCCTCTCTCCTCTGCTGTGCTCTTACTATTCACGCAGAAGCTTCACGTCTCTGGAAGGTTCAAGAAAGTTGCACCCTTCCCTTTCTTCACCAAATTCAGTCAAAACAGGCCAAGTTGTAGGGAGCAGTCAGCATTCACAGACAGAATATCAATAAGCTTCATTCACTAAGAAAAATAGGTAAAAGAGTTATGGGAGGAACATTCCATGAAGTTCTCAAATTTACTTTCCGTGGTTTTGAAGTGAGGTTTCTGAAAGAGGTAGGGCAGCTTTCAGTGACAATACAAGATGTGACACATGGAAAATTTTTACTTTATTGGTTTAAAATTAATAGAACCCTATTGGTTTCAGTCTTTTTATATCTTATAAAATTCTTCTTCTAGAAAAAAATAGTTCCAAGTGACAAAATAAGTGCAGCTAACATACATATTTGGAAATATTTCATGTCTATGGAAGTCATCACAAATGCTGTTACTTCCCCTCATCCCCAACACACACACTTCTCTAGGCAATCTTGAGCACACTGAGCAGACGCTTAGCATAATACACTCATTTGGTATTTGTCATCAAAAATAATTACATGACAAGTGAATAGGGTAAAAAAGTTAGCTGGTCTAGAAAAAAATCCTATTATGGTAACTGTTTAAAAACATCGTTTTGAACAAAAGCTTTTTTCCCTGCATACTGATTTTAAGATTAGGCAGGCTATAGATGGAATCTTTTGAACCTCAGTTTTGAAGTGCAACAAAATACCAATGGTATCTCTGACTTTGAGCAATGACGAGAAAGGAAACCCGTTATATTTTCCTCTCACACTTGAAAAGAAAACCAATACTGCGTCTTAAAAGAATCCTCTTATGTTTCCATAACCATTACACCTAAAGTTTCAGGTTTATATACCACAACCAGGAGAAATTTAACATAATTAGTTTACCAAGACTTAGGTCATCATAACTTCTGCAAAGCATGAACTCTCCAGACTTTCACGTATTGTAATACTAGATTCACATAATTGTTGTGTAACAGGAACTAATGCCCAAATCCTATGTTTGGTGAGGGATGTATATCCAACCTGCACAGTGGTCTAGAGGTACCAGTTAGATAGATTGCAGAGGACAGTTAACCTGCATTTTGTCATTTACACTAACCCATGAAGCATAAGCCCTGCTTTTAAATATAATTTTTAACATCTTTCTAAAGATACACAACTGCTAACATAGCAGGATGAAGGCTACCGATGCTATCAGATAAAAAGTGTTTCTCCACAGGCAGTAAGAAAAAGAATGGGGTTAGACCTTATCTACTGCTATTGCTTCCCTCTAGGCACAGGGTCTCATCCTGCTTGCAGCTTACAAAACAGCTTTACATTCAGTTCAGTAGGCTGCTTGGTAATTTTGCCAACACAATAGGTAGCATACTTGGATGAGCAACCTTTGAATAACACTATGTACATTGACTCATATTCTGCCACTGACCAGAATAAACCTGTTTCCTTTTTAGTTCCCTTCTTATTTTGCTTTAAAACACCTCAGCTTTTCAAAGCTAAGTGTATGTTGCCCTTTGCTTGGCAACAGATACAACAGCTCCCAAGTCTCATTTGGCCAAGTTATCTTCGTACGATAAAAATAGCTTACACATCGTGCTGTACCTATGCATTTAACTGAGTAGCCAACCCGATGTGCCACACTCTCCTGTTACTTGCAGAGTGGTCACAGAGATTAACTGGTCTGCTTTGCCCTTGCAAATGACCTTGGTGAAGTTGGGTTTGCTAGCACAGGCTGCAGATTCCCATTGTTTTAAAAAACAGATGCCAAGTTCAATCTTCCCTTATGATGGCTTACCAAAAGCACCGTGCTAGAAGAAGTGGCCCACAGATTTTACTGAGGAAGCATCAAACTGTGGAGTCAAGCAGAGCCTTTAAACACCAGGTTTCCAGTTGACTGGAAGAAACCAGCAACCTCTAGCAGAAGAAATGAGCAAGTGCTACAAGAGGTGAGACACACAAGAAAAACGACGTCTATTAGTCAGGGTTGTACTTGACTTGGCTACTTACAATGCACGTTAGTCTTTATTAGTAGTAGACAAAATCCCACAAACCTACAGTGTGCATAACATGGCATATACTATGGATGTAGTAAGAGCAGCAGGCTTGGAGTACAGACTACAGATATTTGATTTTTCCAACCCTTCAGTGAACTTAGAAGTATAGTAATTCTTTTATACATCATGCCTTGTAATGACTATTTAACTAACTGAACTTGCTTTTCTGCAAGGCACTGCCTCCACCTCAAATTCACATTTAATGAATTATCTAAGGTAAGCCTAACAGAGGCTTGTTGAAATTCAGTGAGTCCATTTGACAATGTGACAGAAAAACTTTAAGAATTCAGGGGGGTTTTTTATTCCATATTTGATTTTATTCCTTGTGCTTATCCATAAAGGGTTTAAAACCAAATGCAACTAGGATCAAAGTGCAATGAGAACCAAGTTCAAATGTTGTAGAACTATGATGATGTATGGTGTAGAGGTATGTACAGTTCTGAAAAGATGTATTATGGAAATGAGGTATTTAGGGATTTTATACTCAATTTATTGCAAAACTGACAAATTCCCCTCATTAACTTCAATTAAGCCCACTGAATTTTGCTACAGTTTTTTGGTTATATGCCAAGTGCCAGGAGGCAGCAAAATATTTCTGTGGCTTGGGTTGTCTGGTCTGCTTTTGGAAAGTTGCCAGATCTCATTTGACCTTTATAATAAGGTTTAACCCTAGTACTTGGACTAAGTCACTCTCATTTAGATGAGCAGACTGGTGCAGCTCAAACCTAGGTCAACAGTGAAGGAGTGTTGTTGCCATTTGACAGCTGTTCAGTGGCTTCTGGGAAAATTGTTGGTGTTCTCAGTACATTTTCTAGTGGACAGGCACTTAACCTAAAGTTTACTGCCACAGTTTGCAGTGCTCAGCAGAAAGACAAACAGCTGAGTCATCAGGGAGACAGTGACTTTCTCAATACTGACTTTTTCCAAGTCAGACTTGAGGCACTGAAGGGGGGAAAAAAAAACCAAAGAAGATTCAAAACAGCCAAATACAGAAATCCTTGCATATCCAGAACTAGGTATCTTCTGCCACTTTAAAAGAAAAGTCACTTCACAGGAATAGATCTTCTGAGCCATTGCTAATAAGTGCTCCAATAACCATTCAGGTAACATGTCAGATCCCATAAAGGAAACTCACCACTACCCATCTCCCTGCTCTGCTCTAACAAGGGATGAATTCCACCTGCAGGTCCCTGTTATTTTGGATAGAAGTAGGCTGCAAAAATCCCAATTACTACTGGTTGAACTATTCCAACTACTACCAGCAGCCATACCTGGAATGGCTTCTTAAACCTAAGTAAATGCTCTGCTCTCATACTGAATGATTGATCACAAGGTTCATTTTGACCTCATGCACTGTGAAAGAGGCTACTGAACTGACAACTATGTATACTTATCTGCGTATCAACACCTATACAGGAAGAATACAAGGGCAAAAACAAGGCAAGGGGAAAGCAGGGACACGGACACAAATGGAGGAAGCAAGAGAGCTAAATTACATATACTGAAGTCTCTGACCTGGAATTCAGTGAAACAACTGCCACAGTAAAGCTGGAATATCACCCTTCCCAGCCCTGTCTTCTTAAATGGTATTTCCATCATCTCAGTCATGAAGAAGCTGTATTATAAACTATCACATTTGGTAGAATGTGATAGAAGAGTTGGCCTATTTAAAAATTAAATCCTACACTGAATGTTTATCAACATCCACTGTCTGTTCTGATTCCTTGAAGAAAACTGCTAGCCACTGGGTACTAAAATATAGCACTTATCTCTCTGTTTAAAAAGCAAGATTTGAAGAAAACACCCACATTCTGACTTTTATTAAGGCACTGATGCCAAGTTCAGCAATGGACAAAGCTTTGACTATCTGCAAGAAAGGAAGAGGCTTGTGTTTTCAACACCACAAAGTCAGAGCAATAATTCTGTAACAAAGCAGCAGTGAAGCCAGACAGAGGAACATTATGGAAGTTTAGCTGAGAGTCCTCCTTTTCCTGCAGCCCATTGGACACCATTTCACTTTCTGCATTTTTACTTCATTAGCTCATAAACTAATGTCTTCCTAATAGATATGGGGACTGGAAAGATGCTGAGATGTTCTATATTATTTTTAATGGCATTTAAGACACACCAATTATTCTGCAGGCTCATTTAGCACCTAATACTAAAGATGCATTCATATATTTCTGGAAAGTAATATAATCTAAGCATATCTAAAGATACTCCTGCTAACAACCCTTGTGCGAGAGAGCTGGAATATTGTCATGAAGATGCCAGCCAACAGTGGGGACCAAATCAACTGTCAGACTTGACCAGCTCTCTAGTGTGCCCACAAGCAAGAAAAGACAGCCCGTCTCAGTCATTCACAGGGAAGGTATCACTGTCTTCTGCTTGCATATAAAGTGGATTTAGTTGTGAGAAATGTTTAGGTGCTACCCACTTTTTGCCTCTCATCAACGGTAGGGATATGAGCAAGTTAAGAGGATTGTTGTCCCGTTCTTCTTTAAGACACTTTATCTATTGTTCTTTCAATGCCTCAACCTTAAGCTGGCATCTGAAATGCTGCATTTCTGTCTTTCTACAGAGCAAGTCAATTTTTTTTCCTTCATTTTTACATCTGCTTTGGCTATACCCCCTCAATAGTTCCTAGCACTTAGTTTTCAAGTCATTACTATTAATGAGTGAATTGTTAATGTTAAAACTGCTTCTAGGGACAGCTGAGCTGCAGTACTGAGTGCCTTGTGTCCCACCCTGCCTGTGTACCTATGATTCCTAATGAGAGACAGACTGTCCCACACATGGATATGCCATCACTATAAGACACTCTGCCTTGGCTGCCATCCCACTCAGCAAAAGCAGCATCATGTTAGAAATCAGCTATACCATCATGCCTGATAAAGTGCCACTTCCTCCTTCATTTTCATCAGCAGTAAGAGCCAGTTGCACTTCAGCAAGTACACACAGTCTTCAGAGTACCACAGAAGGATTAAGTTCACTGCAGAGCTTCTGACAAAATTGCTGCAGACTTCTTCACACGTCAAGTGATGCTACTAGCCAAGAATGGCAGCGTGGGCAATTTCAGCTTATTAGCATCAGTTTGTATCTTCTCCTTGATTCCATCCCTCAAGCCAGTTTAGTGCATCTGAAGGCAGTAAGGTCCAACACAGCTCCATGGATACCAGTTCAGAAGTTGAGATTTGGTTTGGCTTCCCTGCCCACCCCCCAATCCTTTAAATATATTAATTCCTTGGCTCCAAAAAAATCAACCTTTTAGACTACTGGCTTCTTATTTGGACGTTAAGAAAGGGGAGTGCTTGAGAAAAGCTAGCTTGAAGTGGGTAGTAATGCCTCTTTCCCGGGGCAGTCAGAAGGAACCTCTTAATCAAGTTTTGAAGACAACTCCCCTGCAACAAGGGACCTTCCCAGGCTCAGAGAGCAGGGAAAAAAAAAAAATAAAAAAAAATCTCTGAACAGCTTCACATCAAAAAACCTGAGCACACAAATTCCACGTGTCTGAGAGCAATGAGTTAATAAGACCTTATTAAAAACCTTCCCCAGATAGCGTATTTGAGATAGATAAACATGCTTCAGCTTATCCAATACAAAATATAAGCATGTCTGGGTAGCACAAAGCAAAATAAGTCAGTGAAAAATGTGTTATTTTCAGTGACTCATTGACCCCACCTGCAGAACCCTTTCAAATCTCTCACCCAATGGACCTTCAAACTTCACACAGATAGAGGAAATGAAAAAAGAAAACTTGGGGGAGGGAAGGAGGAAATCAATTTAACTTTTAACATTTCTTAGATGCATCAAAGGTCTCAGCCATGTAGTTCTATTAGGTTTCTGTGTGGATTCTTGTAATATGTATGTGGAAAAGCCTTCACTGGGTTCACTGCATGAGACTGAAGAAAATGCAGACAATATGAATTTGAACTTTAATCTTTTTCTTTCCTGGAAAACCATCTTCCAAAAAAATGTTTAAATAAACTATATATAGATGCTGGCAAGTTGCAAGGCTGAATACAAATCTCTGATCCAATACAAATATTTTGCCACTCAGCTCATGAGAGCACACAGCAGTCCTCAGGTCTCCCAAACTGAACTGCGGCATGGCTATACATCCTCACAGTTGGTACTGGTATTTGTAATATCCGTGAGGCAAGTTTATAAGCTTATTAAACCCGAAACACAGAAGACAAAAGCTTACAATAAACAAGGATGAAAAAAAGAAAAGATTAGAGTGTAAATGACAAAGGAAGATGAGATTAAGATGTGTGGGGTACAACATAGGTGGAGGGAAATTACCACAGGCATGCTTTAATACAGTTCGACAATTTTTTTCCTGCAGATGCTGGATGGTCTAGACATACTTTCAAACAACATTCCTGGTAGTTAATCCCTCAATTCTGCTAGTGATTTGACAGAGTTGTAACTCTACGAACAATCTTTATTATGTACTTATCTTCTCCTCCCTCCTCAAAAAGGAAGTCAAGTGTGTGGAGCGTAAAGTGCATTTCATATGATTTGTTAGATGATCTCCTCCTGACTTAGGAATGCACCTCCCATTAACAGTAATGGGCAACTGCAGACACGCAGGAAGAGGGGAACAATCATTGCTGTTTCAGCCTTGTACATGTTAATGGTACTCCATGAACTTTTTCTTGTTCACCATCTAATCTGCTAGGATGAGGCAAGCAATAACCACTGGAAAGAATTAACCTCCTGCCTACATATTCTTCATTTTTACCCCTTAACAGTGAAAGTTTAAGGTACAAAAAGTGAAAGAAAACAGAAACCTTAGCAAGCACAAACCTTACTTTTACACAGAGTAGGCACAAGACTCTTACAATACTTTGTGAAAGTGGAACTATTAAGACTGGAAGGATGGTGAAATAGGGAGGTAACAGCCCATGAAACATTTAGCTACCTTCTTTCCCATCCTAATTTGAATACAAATGAAATTCATAATTTCTTTGGCTTTATTTTTTCTACCTATTGGAAGTTTCCTCTCTTATTGTATACATGTCCTTCATAAAAAGGAAAAATCCAGCATCTCAGATGAAGGATTTGCTCACCAGAATAACTTAAATTTTTCATAGTGACAAAGAGGGTGTGTTTGTTGTTTTGGGGTTGGGGTATTTTTTGGTAGAGGAAGTGAAGGTAGAAAGAGGTCAGAAAGACGCAGAAGTAGAGGTTGAGGGAAAGCAATGTTAATACAATCAATACTGAACATTTGAAAAGTTTTTAAAGAGGAAGTTGTTTAGTTGAAATACATTGTTCTTTGACTACAAAGCAAGCCATGTCCTTGGCTATAGTCAAATAAAGGTTTTTTGTTTTGATAAAGTAACAGAAACCCTGAATAACATTCAAATTCTTACTTAAAAAAAAAAAATCATTAACAATAACATTGTTTCCTGGCTATCACTGAACAGCTTTCCAGCTTCAGTCTGGGTTTATAACAACTTTTCTTGGAAGTTGTGGCCATCGTAACCACTTCACAATTCAGTTGTTTCAAGTAGTGAAAAAAAAAAAAAAAAACCTTTGCAGGGGGGCAGCATGGGAGAACATGACTTCACACCAAAGAGCATCAAACACACTTGTAGCTTAAGTGACAAGATGCAAAGGGTAGGGGGATCCAGCCATTATAACCATCCCTGACAACCCAGAGAGGCACCACTGCATTAGAGTCACAGCTGTACAAGCCCCTCCATGAGCAGCAACTGCATTTAACAGTTTGCCACAGGATNTTGTGTCAACCTGAGCATCATATCCTTTTTGACAAGGACATATTACCTGATGGGGCTGTGAACTGGACCATCTGCTGTAGGAAGGAGCACCAGAAGTCTTGTTGGCTGTAGTTCTCTGCAAAATAAGAGATAGGCATGTCAAATATTCACCAACATCTTCATCACGCACACAGCATCATACACACAGTCAGCTTCACCAATCTCAACCAGGTAAACTCCCATAGCAAAAAAAAAAAAAAAAAACCAAACAACTCAAGAAACCATGAATATGATACAGTAGCATTAAATTCACAGAGAAGAAAGTTTGCTGAATTTGCTACCGATGCTCTGTTCAGCCTCGGACATCAAAACCCCAGTCTTCACCTCAGCTTCTGCGTGTCACCTAGATTGCTGAACCCTAACCTAAACGGGGGCTGCAAAGCACTACACTTCAGCCGGGTAATTTACTCAGATTAAGCAAACATATTCTAAATTCACATTTATTCCAGAAATGCATCATTAAAGGGGTTCATCTGCCTGTTCTGATAAGTTATATCTGTATCTTTCCCTAACTCATATTGATGTTCATTCCATACTTCATACTAGTTTTACAGAAGCTTTTCTTAAGTCATTGAAAATAAAGCAAAATTATTCTTTCAGAATCACTTCACCGCACTCAAAAATTTAACTCTGATATTTTTTTAATAGGTAGTAGAAGAGCTCAGTTGTTTACCAACTTCTTTTTGAAGCAAAAATCAGAGTCTTCATGGTTTAGCACTATACTTCTTTTCCCCACTTCCCTGTATTCATTTTCTGAAGCATTAAGAAAAAAAAAAAAGACCACACCATGGACTTTCATATCCATATAATGTGTCGCATACAGACCTTATAATCAAACCGCCTTTGATATTGCAGCAGAATCAATGCAATATGGTGCCCAGTAGAACATCACCAATTATTTCAGTACACATTATCCCATTTCAAAATTATTTTATACCATGAACTTCTACACCATTTACTCCTACTTTAGGCTAGAGCCTAGTTTAACACAGAGCTCCTCCAAATCAACCCTACAGTTATGTGAATGTGGTACTTCTAAAAAAAAAAAAAACCACAAAAAACCCCACACAGAACACCAGACAACAGTCAGCAGCCAAATGTCTTGCAGGTGTATCACTACTATATTGTGTAAGCACAGGTGTCACAGAAACCTTGTGACAACAAGGCTATCTATATCAGGAAGATCAGGTAGATTTGTGTTACCTGCTCACGTGCTCTGAATTCAAACAGGCTTTACAGACATGAGATACTAATTTATCAGAACATTATGTCATCAGCAGGATGTTAATGGGGGGCAGATTCATATTTGAACCATATGGACATAAATTATACTAAAAAAATGCAAGTAAGACAATCCATGTGAGATTTATACCACAGTGTAGTATACTCTTTGTAAGTATGAAAATAAATAGCTTATGGCTTTTAACACCCAAGGATATAGTACATTTCTATGCCAATTATAACCACTAGGGCTTATACATCATTACATATTCTAAAGCTGGCATGTCATTCCCACTAATGAGAAACAGCCACTGCTGTAATTGTGCTTTTGTATCGAAAAGCAGTTATTTTACAAATTTAATTATTAGCATTACTATATAGTGTATTTTGCTTCTACTAGACACCCTTAGAAGGGCAGGCATTTTTTAACAAACAGATAGACCGTGCAATAGAATAACACTTTCTTTTGATAGAAACTTCAGAAAAGACAAACAGCACACAATGCTGATTGCAGCTTTATGAGAACTTATGAAAACTACCCCCATCTGCTTCAGAAGAAAGACTGGTCAGTCTGTGACTAAAAAGTTGAATAACAAGATAGCTGGAGTTTTTCTGAAAGCATCTGGAAGTTATCTTCCAGCAAGATGCCTTTCCACAAGCACCACACACCTTTCTTAATTAATATGTATAATGTATGTCTGCCTTTAGTATTGTCCAATAAAAACTGCATATTCCTCCTGTTTAAACAGATAAATATCAGTCTCAGGTTTCATTACTTACTCCAACACCTGTTACCTCTACTAGGTAGATTTCCTCTACAGCAATCACTCTTTCGAACTCTTCCACCTCAGTTTCCAGGACATCCCAAAGAAAGATATCCCACAGAGAAACAGTACTGCATCATTAAAGGAAAATGAGAGAACCCTCTCCAAGCCAGACAGCCAGCAGACAAATACCTCCAAAGATAAAGCCAGAAGATCATTTTTTGTCTAACTTCACAAACAAGAAAGGACCAGAGCCTCAGAAATACTTAGAAGCTGACCTCCATCTTCCAACTTGGTTAAGAGGTAGGCACTTTAAAAAAAAAAAAAAAGAAAAAGGTATAAAAGGTCTATATATCAGGATTTGTTTCCCCTATCCTCCCAGGCTATTTTTTCCCCCTCTATTCATAGACCAAAGAGTAAGATCACTTGCATGTTTCAAGACAATCAAAATATTAGATTATAGAGCAAAGGCTTACACTGCTCACACACAAGAGCTTCTATATCAGATCATTTGAAGTAGATTCTGAAAGATCTGGAAAATGCTTCTATCTGAGCTTCTCTCCAAGTTCTAAGGGGCGACAGGAAAAAAAAATGAAGACTAGACCACATCCCCTGCTTGTCTCAGCTGTTAAAATATTTGAGGCAGGCAACTTCAAAAAACATGCATGAACAAACTCCAAACACACACACACACGCACACTCTCACTCCCCCTTCACTGCATTCAGTAGAAAGCAGACAACCACCTACCTCTAGGAGTACGACCCTTCACACCTAGAAGCCAAGATCACAAGCTAGACCACGCTTTCTGCAGGCTGAATACCTTTTGCATGCAGCTTATAACACAAAGGAGACCTCAAGGTGTTGCATTTTCACTAGGTATTTTACCAGGGAGAACGAACACAGGCTGCATTTAGCCCCCCTAAGCCACATCCCTTTCTTCAGTTAAAATCACCTTCCTCATCACTCCTCCTTCCAGGAAAGAAGGAGCACATACACTGAACATTTAAGCACTTTCCCTCTGGCAGAATCAGCACTTTAGCACGAGCCTGGGATGTAAACTCCCTCTCTAGTCTTCTAGAGCTCCCTAAGACCATCATTTGAAANCTAATTTTCTATCCAGCCCTTCTACTTTCCCAGCTCATTTCTGCTCCCTGAAAGCTGTCTCTCAGCCATATGTAGCTACAAAAACCCCTCCTCAACTATTAAGAACTAATTAGGACTGACCATTCTAATTATCTACTTGCCCAAGCTGTTCCTTATGTCCTTGCCCCTCCTCCTCATTCCCCCCACCTGTGAACAGAGGTTAAACTCACGCAGCTGCAGGTGACCACCACTCATTTTAAAACACCAATGAACTTCTGCTGAAAACTTTAGAAAGGTATACCAATTTTCAAAGCAGACCGTACTTCTGAAGGCAATAAAACTGCCAACTGGACACATGGGTTTTGGTATCTGAGATGGAAGCTATGGAAAGAAAAATTAAATAAAAGACAGAGAGAGGAAAGCTGGTGGTCTGCACACCACTGCCCAGACAACAGCATGAGAGGAGAAAATCTGATGTAGGTACAGGTGCAACGTGTGCTCCAAGCACGTGGCCAGACCCAAGCCTGAACTTGAGGAATGATGATGAAACATCAGGCTGCTTCCAAATCCCAGTAAGAGCACGGAAAAAGTACTTTTCATAGCAATAAAGTGGCACAGATAAAAGAAGAGCAAATGATGTGCAAAGCTTCTGTTTTATATGCAGTTTGTAGGAAAACTGTTTTCTCAGAAGATTCCTACGGCTGAACACAGTAGATAACATAGCATGACGCCAGAAAAAAACTTTTAGGCGAATACATGGAAGTCTGAGTATGGTTCAACAGGAGAGCTTGTGAAAAGATATGTTTCATTTCATTCTTGGGCTAAGTGACTATATACAATACAAGCCAAGATCATATGTAGTCCATAAATAATTTCTCACTCAGTCAAGGAGAGCTTCAATGTAAGGCCACACTTCAAAACTAGGAAAGAAAAGCAGAGCACCGAGAGAGTTACAAGTGTCATTCCTCTGACAATATTTTTAAAAGCAAAAAAAAGAGTATATGTTCTGATAAAAAAGCCAAAGTTTATAACTTGTTCTGCAGCCAAATAAACTTATAAAGCCTTCTTATGGGCATAGCAGTTCATCCCATTAGCTTGGAAAAGTATCTTAAGATGGGATGAATTACTGCCTGGAAGTACCTGTCTCCTTCCATCCACTCACTGGAGAGAGAGGCTAAGGAGCCAGTTTAATAGAGACATCTAACTTTGGATGGCTAATCTTAGGTGAAATTAAATCTACCCGCACTCCCTGTTCTCCTTCCTACCAAGGGACCTAGGCAATTTGTCCTTTTCTAGGGTTTAAAGGGTTATTATGGTAGCAAATTTGCTATGTAATTGGGGTACTTTTGAACTGCCTTGTGAACTCCTACAAACTGTGTTAACCTTTCAAATGCATCTCACTGGTAAAGACATGAAGTACTGTCTTGACTTTCAGGACTTAGTCAGAATTTTTTGGCTGGACAAGAACGGGAGAAAAGATTTTTACTTATAAATAGAGAAAATAGAACATGAAAGTAAATGGAAGATAATACTAAACATTTAATCATATCAAAACAATTTTTTTTCAGAGAAAAACCTACTTAGACTTATACCTGTAGATCTTTGAGAATACGGTTATAGTTACATGATATACGTGACATACTACCAGTTCCTGGGCTCTTCAATTTCCTGGTCTAAAATCTTGCTGGCATTTAGCAGGTGTCTCACTTACCAGTTTTACTGGAGATGATGCTTGTTTAAAGAGTATAGAGTCCTGACATCAAATTCAGGATATATTTTGCACTCTCCGATATCTAGATTTTTTAATATTATTATTTGCTACGGAATTTCCCTGAATTTTCCTTAAATTCAAAAATTCATTTGCTGAACAAATCTGACATCTGACAACACTGTAAGATGTTAGGGCACTGAAGTTCTTTCTTTGAAGTTTGCTTTCTTTTCTTTGTCAAGTTTTGTATATCTGTGACTTTTGCAAAGAGGACCCAGTAATGTAATGGTAAAAAGGAACAATATTCAATGGCTGCTTATTGACAGACGAAGGCTGTCACTAGTTTATTTTATTTTATTTCACAGCAGGAGTTTATGAACAGAAACACAAGTGAAAAATAAAGTTTTAACCTCTCATACTGTAAAGGGCTATAATGTCCTTTATGACTCGCCAGAAACAAATAGTGGGTGAGGTCCTTTTGCCATTAACTGTAGCAGACTGGGGGGAGGTTGGTTTTTGGAGTACTGAGTTTTATTTCTTTTTACTTATTGAGCTTATTCCACAACAATGCAGTATAGAAAATGACAAGTTATTAATTTCTATATGCAAGTTAAATAGAAAAAGTGACAACTTATCTGATTCTATCTGATCAAAAAAGGTGCTTAGAGGAATTACAGGGTCTGAAATTTGAACCAGCTGTATCTCTTGAAACAACATAGACTTCACGCTTACATGTCAATCCATCCTGCCTCTGTTCTGACTCCAGACTCTGTTAAGCTTTGTTGATTCTCTGTGTGGGGTAAGACCTCGCACACTTAATGATACCAAGTCCTTCACAGCCTCTTCTTCACAAACGTCATCTCAACAGATCAGAGGAGTCAGCTCAGTGGAAAGGGTCTCTCCGTGCTTCCAATCTGGTATCACACCTGGCTCCATGGGGAGACAAACCCCACCGAAGCCTGTTCATTACAGAAGTGCCACTGACCAATGAAGTTCACCCCTGCACCATAAATAGACACAATTCCTTGCTCCCTTCAAAGCCTCATCCTATTTTTCAACAATACCAATGCTGGAAAGTCATAGCTAGTGCCACTGTGGACATAAGACAAAACAAATTCCAAATACTTCAAAGATCCATGTTTTTTTCAATACCATACAAGTAAAATTCCTCTTATTCCTCACAGTTCAAAATCCTCAAGAACTGCCTGGAAAACTACCTGCTTTCTAGTGAGACTAGCACTATGAAATTCTATGAGATGGAATTTTTTTATTTTTTTTTTGGTCAGAAAAACAAAGACAGAAAAGGTTGATAATTAGATTAACAACAGGAACATCATTTAATTACAGCTATGCAGCAGTTTTTACCACTCGCTGGCGAACATTGCTGATCATGGGGTTAGGACACAAAATGAAACATAGTGGTGTTGACAGCAGTGGAATGATGGTACGTGGCATGACAGTATGGTCTTCTCTGCCATGCAAAGGGCACATGACACATTCTTCAAGTAGTTTGGCAGCTGAGTGAATAGCATTTGTCAAAGTGACATCATTGTTTTGCAGTGATGAGGTGATGCAGGAGAATCATCAAATATGTTGTCCCATAAAAGTGTAAAATCAAGAAGAAAGCATTAAAAAAGCAGCTGATCTGGACACAGTGGTCAGGACGTAACATGTAACAGAATTATGAGGTGAAGTTTGTAAAAAAGTTATAAATGAAATACATTTATAAGTTGTGTATGGAAAAGCGTGCACTGGGAAAACAAACTTTCCTTAAGATTGTTGCACAATGTCATCAGGGATTACTTCCTCTAGCTTACAGAAATCAATGTTATGACAGGAAGATACAGAGCAGGAGAGATATTGACTGAGCTGTCAACCATAGGAGTACATCTCTCTGAACCTGTGGGTTTGGGCTTTGATGAAGCAAATGCATTCAGTAGACGTTTTTATAGGAACTCAGGCACTCACTCAAAGTACTCGCATTTTATATCTACTGTCTACTCTTGGTTATCAACAATAGTGACTCATAATTTTTGAGGTGAAATTGCCAAAAGCAGTATATTAATCTCTTACCCCAACAGGGGATTCTTGGCAGTTCAGCAACTTGACATGGGTTCTGAATGATGGTAAAGGGCTTGTCATGACACTGTGATTCCCTCTCTTTTTTCTTTTTGTCCACTCCTGTTCACCAATTTAATATAGATATTTTGGCACCCTGGAAGGAAGAAAAAATCTGGACAAAGCCAGGGATGAAAATATCCTCTCTTCAGAAGCTCTCTTTACACTTGCCAACCAGAAGTTTTGTGCTAAACAAAAAACTTCGCTTCACAATTTCCCATATCCTACTTGACTGTTAAAACTTATAATGAATGTATTTGAAATTTCAAAGTTTATCTTTAAATGGGGACGAAGTCCATGAACATTTTATATCTCACAAACTGAATAAGAAATTATATTAGAGATTGCGCTACCCATCTCAAACCACATATACCTTAGCAGAACTGGCTGGTCAAGCTCGAGCCAACAAGACTGTAGCCATTAATTCCTTCTCCATTCCCAATTGTATTGGCCAACAAAAGTGCAGTGTACTTGAATCACAAACAAGCTGAACATCTGTTACTCTTGGTGACAAGCAACAACTTCTTTCTTAGGAATTTTATTATGATGAAAGAACTTCTGTGTGGAGATGCTACATATACCATGATTTGCTGTGCAGTCAGTAGTTTCTCCCAAAGCCAGAGTATGAAGATAAGCTGCAAAGAGATCGAGGAACAACCTTCAAGTCTTCCAGATGGAGTTGACATAAAGTTGGCACCCTTTTCCCATAAAATGTACAATTAAGAAATTGTAAGAAAATCACAAGACTTGGAAAAATGCAATAAGATAAGAGAAATAATCTCGGATTGAGTTAAAAAAAGAAAACAAGAATATGGAAATATTTGATGCTTTGCAGTCAAGAACTCTCCCAAGCACTACAGAGAAGGTAGGGGAGCACATCACAGCCATATGAGAGATATTATGGTCAGAAGCCAGATTTTTAAAAGTTAGCAGCCGTTTCTGTGGACAAAAGACTACAAGGAAGGAAGGATAGTATTACATTGAGTGATGTTGTATTATCAGCAATCAGTACCTTTAAACAATCAGTCACGGAACACAACAGTATTGATATTACCAGGACATCTACTCCTATTGAAAGAATGCACAACGAAATACAACATGCATTATCAAAAGAACTTGGGACATATTACATTTTTTAGGTCCTCTGAATTCTCACCGTTTTCCTGAGAATTAAATGCTGGGGCACAAGGAGGTGTAGGGAACTAACTACAAAAGAGACAGTCTTGGTTATGGCAGACAGTAGAATGGGATTAGTTTTACGTGTGACTGAAAGATGTGGTTTTCTTCAGAAGTTTGCACAGGTCTGCAAAAATTGAATTAACAGGTATACATTGATTTCAGACAAAATAACACCAGGAATATAGAAGAACTTCACTGTAGCGAGAACTCCTCTCTTCCAGCAGCTATTCTGAGAAAGATATCTGTCCTATCAAAAAAAAAAACCACACAAGAAATATGAAAAGTGACCCAGAATCTTTGCGTAATATCAGGTCTGAGGGGTTAAAACATAATGAAGTGACCACACAGAACACTGACACTGAGTAGGAGCCCTTCAGAGATACACTATAGAATCAAAAATCATTAGAGGAATAAATGCAAATATAAAAACAATGGATGCTTTCATAAAGGGGGGGCGCTCTTTTCTTCTCTTATTAATGTTCACCAAAGACAATAAGGATTCAGAATTATGCTTACATTGAAGACTATAATAAAGCCAGAACAGAGAAGACCCTTGGTAAGACAATGCAAAAGACAACAGCGCAGAAATTGAAGTAAAAAGATGGTATACAGTAGACGTACTAATCAGAATATTTTACATGTATTTCAGTACTGGGAGGCAAGGACATGAATCATGAAGGTTCAGGAAAGTGCAAAAATAAAATCTTTATTTGCAAACAATGCAATCATAGAAAGGTGGAGGAGGTACTCTAATGATCACTTTAACGGTGAGACAGATAAAAGTGAACAACAAAAGGCTATTTTCTAAATAAATGAGACATTCTCAGAAGAATAAAATTTTTAGAGTATTCAAAAGGCAATCAGACATTCAGGAAAAATGCAGGCTATTCCTGCTACGTTATTAAGACCAGGATGCAATAAGCTTAAACAATTTTTTTACAACCTAATTTTGAAAACATTCCCAAGGAGTAGGAAGAGAAAGTCCCACTTCCAATTTTAAAAGTGGGGTGTATTGGAAATGGAAGAATTATTTGCACATTTCTTCTCATTACAACCTCAAAAAATCCATCCTCCATACCTTTACAGAGACATACTCATTAAACAGTGAGAGGCAGTGAATATTGGTGTCTGGCAAAGAGCATGATGTTCCCTCCCAAGATTAGTCACAA
This sequence comes from Ibidorhyncha struthersii, assembly GCA_013398815.1. Classification (NCBI taxonomy): domain Eukaryota; kingdom Metazoa; phylum Chordata; class Aves; order Charadriiformes; family Charadriidae; genus Ibidorhyncha; species Ibidorhyncha struthersii. The sequence goes on along the minus strand of VZSZ01008930.1, from coordinate 432,930 downwards.
AAAATGAAAACAAGCAATCAATTTCAGTTAGATGTTGTCTCAAGAGAAAATGCTGATATAAACACAATTAAGGTGTAATTTCTTAGAGGATTTAGAAGGAATATGCTCGTGGGTCTTTGGCCTACAGGGAGAGAATCTGACATCTTAGAAGACCATGTTACAAGCGTGCAACTGGAGTTTTTTTGATGTGTAGGAAGTTGAGTACTTTCTGAGTAGGGAGACAATTACATTTCAGCTGTGTTTCATAGCAGTCCAATACCAAGGCAGGAAGAGGAAGGAGCCCCTAGTTTTCAGAGCCATCAAGTCATTGAGAGACTCTTGGGCTGGAAGGAACTGAAGCAATCTGCCTCGGCTTCTGAGCAAGTGGCTGCTGTAGGAAAGACAAGGTAGGAAGAAATGGGTGTTTTCAGATCAATGAACATAGCAAGAAAAATTCAAGGAATATAAACCCAGGTAGATATCTGTGTAATTATAAGATTTTGAGCAAGCTTTCTGTCAGGCAATGACTTTAGGTTGCAATGAGTTTGGTAGCTTAAACACCTGGCAGCATTAAATAATAGTACAAGTTTGTGGGAGGAAGAAATTCAATTATTTGCTACTTTGACTAGTGACGGAGGGGAAATCTGCCTTTATATTCTTTTTTTTCCTAAAAAACAACTAAAAAGTCACCAAAGTAAAAAAAAGGGTCATTTGATTAGATTAGCACTGATACTGCCTAATCATCAGCTGAGATGAGGAGCTGACAAACTGAAGGGGTGAAATTGTACTGCGGTTTGGCTGTAGTCAGTGCTACCATAATATAACTAGCACGGGTGACAGCCGCTATGACTATGAAGCGGTACAAGGTTTACTACCTGTCAGAGACCACAGCAAGCTCGCCAGGCTCCTGGGTACATAAAGTACTCCCATTTTGTGGCAGACATTTCTACAGAGAATTACTGAGAATACAGTTAGCTGACTGTTTTGCACAGGATCCACACTGTCACTGTTATTGCCCAAAGCAATGTGTTGGACGTCATTTTTATATAGAAATTCTAGTAATCCAGATAATACTCCTTTGCAAAGAGTATGCCGTTTATTTAAGGGCAGTGAAAACCTACACCTATTGTCTCCATCTACCTTCCTCCTCTACCAGGACCAGCCTTTAGGTTCTCCTTGTTTGAGCCCCTGTGCTTGCTCCCTGCATTCAGCTTGCGCTCCTTTTCCCCCAGGCCTATCACACAATCTAAATCCCGACACCACAGAAGGTGAGACAAGCATTCAAATCTGGCTGTCACTGCAAGAGGAGAGATGCAAGATGGTGGCTAGAGCAGCAGTAACTGCAAAAATATATCATTCCAGCTTCTCCCAATGCCCCTCCCTGCACCGTGATTGAGGCATACCATGGCAATAAATTCTTCTAAGAGCCCTTAAATCTGTCACACTAATTGATAAATGTGGAGTAGCCATTCATCTCTCCTTGGTAACACTGCAATGCATGAATTTGCTGTAAGATTATTTTTTTAATGTTTCCTTATGATTAAAGCCTAAAATAAAAGAAAAAGTAACATTGCTTTGTCTGTTTTCAGGCTAATGTTTCTTTTTGAAGCCTGGAGAGGAGCTCAGGATGGAAAACATGAAAGATAAGGAGACCTGTCAACAGAAAGGGACAGATCATTCCCTGCTCTATTCACATGCGTTCTTAGCACTTAAGCACACATTTCTTGACTGTAGAATGAAGAAACAACACCCATATTTTCTTTAAATTCTTTAAAAACATTTTCTTTAAATTTCTTTCTAGAAAACTCACAGCAAGTCTCCATCCGTTTAGCATAGAGAGTAAGTGAGGTTGGACTGTATTTTAGCAGAGGTCAAATATTTAAAATAATAATATTCTTCGGAGCTGGTCGATAAATAGACGTGGAAAGAGACTTCAAGGAAAACACAGGCAATAATGAGAGGCAAACTTGGGATCGTGAGCATGTCCTCTGTCAATTTGTTCAGCATACAGTAACCTTGCCAAATTAAGAAAATTCCAAGTGCATTAGGAAAGGCTGCCCTCTTCAGACAAACTTAATAAAAGGTACCCAGAAGAAGTTCTAAGTGTCTTGAACTTAAAATAAAAATGTGGTGAAATGAACTGTGCACTGCAATATCAACATAATATCAACTTTCTTCTGCTTAATAACAATTTGCTACTACATAAAGAAAAGCGCTTCTTGTCATTAGCTACACATTAATGTGTGTTTGTTTACACTCACTACAGATCTATTTATACTTTCTGTATAAGGCTGTTAAAACTTTCATTCATATGCTGAAATACACAGACATAATTAATTAAGAAAGCTATTGAGTCTGAGCTTTCCCTATACTGTCATATGGAAAAATAACCCATTTTGCAGTGCTGAATTTCTATCACACAAGAATTTTCATTGAACATGATAAACTTGCTTCTTTTCACTAACAAAACTTGGCGTTTAAATATATTTTGATCTCCCTAACAATCCAAAATAGTGAGTGGAAAAATGTTTTTGTCATCATGATTGGTGTTTTATACTTGATAGTTATTTTTAATTACTTTGCCTTAAAACTTTCATGAACAACTACGAAACTGAGCTTACTTAGCCAGAAAGTTACTTTTCTTTTCCTCACTATTGATCACCTGACTGTCTTCACAGATAAAATTGTGGATTTTTATCTTGCATCACACCAGGTGGCAAAATACAAGGTCACCGGGTACTTTCCTGGTGAGCATGAATGAATTTTCATAAGGAAGATGACCTGTATGAAGGAAATAACTGCACCTGGGTTTACTACTGTAAATAACAGCTTCCAATTTATTGGGGAAGGTGAGGTGGACATAAATATTTTTAGCAGTGTTTTACTTGGAAAAGTGAAAGGTGTATCATGGAATCTGCCAAGGACAACCAGAAATACAGATTATGCTCCACAATACCAAACCTGACACTTATCTATATAAAAATTTGTTAAGTCCTTTAACAGGACCTGGGACTGTACAAGGCAAACTTTTTAAAATGGGTCATTAACTGTCAATATAGCCCCCTAAAGTTGCTCTAGAACAGGGAACAGAGATGATGCTACTAAAGGAGGAAGTATTTCTAGTGACAGAAAGACACGAGGGATTTAACTACCAGCTTGATGGAAGTCTCTTCATTCATCCTTAGACAAGGTCTTTTTTCTACCTTTTCAGCAAAGCTTCCAATGTCATGATGTCCCGGGGGAACATGCCTAACTGCCCAGTAAGTTTGTGAGCTGAGATAAGGCCCTTTTTCATTGCAAACCACCTTTTTTTCAGTCTCAGTGCACTTCCCCTAAGCATGATAAATCCAGTTCATTCTATATTCTCCTCCAAAATTTGAATCGAGTTTCCTGCCTCCTTCACCACATCACACAGGCTTTCTGGACAACAGGTAATATCTTCTTTAAACATGCCTTTCCACAGAAAGTCTCTTGATCCTGTGATACAAGCAGCATTTCTAAGTTCACTTTAACAAAAACCTCACACTCTTCATTTTAATCATGTGGGGAAGTCCCTCTGAAGGTTTCTCTTCTTTTTTTGCCTTTGTTAAATAGGATTTGGTTTAAGATGTACTTTAAGTTAAGCATTACTTAAATGCTTTGTTGAACTGGGGCCTGAAATGGGACTTTAATTTCCTTAACTCTCAATATACCATTACTAGAATAAATGTAGAAAAATCAGACTTTCTGAAAAAATGTGTCTCAAGGGTACTAGTGCAAGCAAATTATGGAGAAGTTAAATAATGCCAAACTATAAATTTCATATCTACCAACACTTATCCATCTGTCTTGCCAGTATGCTAAGGAGCCAGTCTTGTTTAAAGACTGAGATGTTAGGGCTGGAAATGAATACTTGCCTTTTAGTCCCCTCCTATACTGTGGTATTCAGTTCCATGTATAATTGATGGGCTGAAATTTTAAGATAGATAGAGTAAATAAATGATGAGTATTCAAAATATCACCCTTTTGCCAGTAAAACACGGTTATTCTTCACACTGACTCAGCCACCTCTCGTTCTGCTATCTTTATTTATAGGAGCAATATTTTCTGTGATTTTGTGGTATATGCTTACTAAAATGATTGTGATAGAAAACATAACCATGATTTTGTAATAATCAAAATACAGTACAGTTTTGTTTGTGTATTTTTCCTTCATTCAATTGAGAAATAGCGTAAAAGAAAGGCATATTAGTTGAATTCCGGCATTTTATATGCTATTGCTAGTTCTTGCACAACAGAATTCCTGAGAACTGTGCTGTAATTCTTCCCTGCAGTGAAACACAGGGGTGTCCGCATTGGCATTCTTGAATTTTCTTACACTGTTAAATTATAAGACTGCTTGTACTATGAACAGAGATTGGGTTATGAATTTTCTGAAGTGACAGATTCTGTTATATAAACCACTGGTGAGTCTGGGAATGCCATTCAACATTTTCAACTTTGGAATTAATTTTATTCTCCTTCTTCCCATGAGGAAATTAAAAATGTTCACAATTTTACTGGTAAGGAGTGCAGTTTCCATGACAAAGTCACATCCCTGGGAAAACCCCAAGTATTGCTTCCAGCCATGGGAGGACAAAGCCATGGGTGTACAGAGGTACAATTCTGTCCTGACAACTGTGCACCTGTTGTGAGTTATTGAGAAACTCAGGCAAGGATCCTAAAATTAAAAGGCCCCTCTACAAGATAGCCGCAGCATGCTTCTTGTGAAAGACAAGGCTAATGGCCTTGGAAAAATAATAGAAGAAATAGCTTTTGTGGAATGCATTATAAGCCTTTTTTTTTTTTTTTTTTTGTAAAAATACTGGTCTTTTCTCCCATTACATACAAGTCTTTCCATTTCTTTCAGGCCCAGGCTGGTGAGAGGGCTAGTCAGGTATGTCCACTGTCCTTCAGCATTACAGATGTGGCATCAAAATTTAATGGTGAAGTAACTGTCTGATACCACTTATAAAAGTTAATATCATATTCTTATACAAATTACTTCATTCAGTGACAAGTTGTAATCACAGCCTACAGAGTCTGTTCAGAACTTCATAAAGTAAATAACTTGAGCAGTAAGAACTCTTCAACGGACAGCAACTTTCAGTACAAAGAACCTGAACAGGTAAATGAATACATGGAAATTTATTAATAGAGAAAGAACACATGTAATGAAAGTTTGTAATGGGATAAAATTCAAATTCATACTGAAAAATTAAAGGAAGCCAGCATAAATTCAGGGATGAGACAAAGATTACTGATTTTTCCTTAAATAAAACCAAGAAAGAAACCTAACTGTGTCCCAAGCACTGGCCAATAATTCACTCAAAGAAATACGTTTTGATTTTGCTTTTCTCCTTTTTCTAGGCAAAAGCCATCCAGAGTGTAGCAATACCATTATTCAAAATCTGCAAGCTTCACAGTCCTCTCAGATACTCACCCTCAGACTTCTAACCAGAAAATGGGGGGAAACAAAAAACACCCCTCCCTAAATACCCAAACCTCCCAAATAACATGTTGATGCAACCTCATTACTTCTGTTCAGAATTACTTCAGGTATTACTCCCCAAATAATAGAAATATATAGCACTTGATGCTTCAGAGCATATCTCCAAGTCTCTGCAATTATTCTGGGCAGAAATTCCCTAGGTGTGCACTGGGTGATTTCCAACACCTTCTTGTCACATCAAAGACAAGTGACAAACCTAGGCTGACCACCAGGCTCACCCACATGCAAACACGAAGTCAATTTTCGCATCGCTTGACCTCTCTGCAAGCTCCAGCATGGCCGTTCACAAAACATTCACAGCCTGCTTTCAACACCTGAACGCTTTGGAAGGCAGAGGATGAAACTTTTCACAACCCTAAATGTAAGCTTCAGTCAGCAGATGCAACTCTTGAGTAAGACAAGTAGATCTAAACACCTTAGCACTGGATTTCAGGAAGTCAGGCGTGTGGAAGAGAAAAGCTCACACTCATAGACCCAAACTACAAGTTGTCTGGAATATCGCAGTGAGAGCTGAAATACAGAGAAAAACAAGTTCTTCCTGGGGTGTGTCAGAAAAATAAAAAAGTATGCTCTTGGTAAAAAAACAAGAAGGAAAATGAGCTGATATTCATTAAAAATGGAAGAAAATGCTCAACACATTTTTGCTTTATTTATACACAGTATAAATCCATTCAAGTAGTCAAGAGTGGGGCAGGGAGAGGTTAGTTTAAAATTGAATCTGGCTGTTCGGATTGCAGGCAGAGAAGCCACAATTCGACCTACACAACCTGCTTAAGTTCAACCAAAAAAATCATCAAACAAGGGCAGAGATCCAGTGGAGCCCCAGCGAATCCTTCATCAGGTGTACAGAAGAGTTTCAGTTGCGTAATACCAGTGGTGCATTAAGCCAAGTCCTGCATCAGGGTACTTGGCTACTAGAAATGTAAACCGCAGTTGAAGCAGGCCAGCTTTCCTCGTAACATAAAAGTTGTATCCAGTATGATGTGTATACACTGGCTGCACTAATAGGTTTAACATCAGGACTTCTAAATTCCCATTTTAGCCCGTGGGTGCTTCGGCACACCATACTGGGGAATGATCCTGTGCTTGGCCAGCACAGCTTACTTGCAGCTCCCTTGGAGAAACAACCACTCCTTTTCCAGCTGTGTGATGTTGGTCTGATGACAGATTTCATAACAACCCTTAGGTCCAACTTAGGTACACCAACACAAGATCATCGTATAGGCTGGGACTGTACGCACAGACACGGATACTGAAAGAGGCCCTGGAAAAACAATCACTGAACTCACATTTGGCCTGTGTCCTTGTACCTTAAAGCTGGGATTTTCAAAGGAGTTTGAATTTCGCTGGTAGATGAACACATAATACCCCTTCATTCCTTTGAAGAGGCCAGTCAGAAGCTGTAATGAGCCTGCAAATAGTGATTAGCATTTAAAGTGGCACCCTCAGTAATAAAGTCTCTGTGAGCCAGATTCTAGTTTTCTGGAAGTGAAAGACACTATTCACATTTCCCTCTCAGGAGCCTAATTTTGGTCTCGTACTGCTAAATGAGAGGTCACAAGGTACCAGCTCCAGTGAATTGCTCCTAGGCTCTTCAGGTAAGATATAATTCTCGACGTTTCATTTGCAGGCTTTCTGGAGGCTGCAGTTTGCTGCTCCCTTCTCCGTTCCCCTTCCAGCCCAAAGAGCGGTACCTGTTGTCAGCCAGGCTGCCGGAGGCCGGAGTGATACCTTCCTCATCCAAAGACTTGCACCTCCTCCCAAGCGGGCATGAATAATCGTCTCTGAAGTCTGACTTTCCCATCACGCTCAAAAAATCCTTCTCCCCACATCTGGAGCCTGACAAGAGTTACAGGGCTGTGAGGGTCTTTGTGGCATGCTCTGCACCTCCCCTACCTGCTGACACCGAGTCCACGGTAGCCGCTGACAGTTCAGCTCAGTCTTCAGCAGAGCATTTCATCAGTTAATGTTGTATGGGGCTAGTTAAAAGCACACGGGAAGGATTTATCCTGACATCAGATTGAAGGTTAGTAAAACAAAAATAACAAATGAACAAACCTGCAGCCAGGTAAAGTACCTGAACCCACAAGTGGGGAAGCGTTCAAATAACAGTAAAGTTTTCATTCCTAGCTGCTTCTGCACAAGTAGGTGTTAAGCAGAAATGCCTCACAGAAACAAACCTAACCTGGGCAGGCTCTTTCAGGAGAGTAAGTAGACAGGAAAGTCTCTTGATGCCCATGTAAATGCCACTACCCCTCTTTCCATCTTCGGCCTCAGCCCACACAAGGACATTGGTCAAACAGTTCAGAGGAAAGGCCAAGCGTGGGCTTAGGAGCTGTACATTCCCCAGAGGCGGCCTCCTCTGCTCTGATTTTTAAAAACCATGAAGTCTCTTACTTTTCTACATTAATCTTGAAATCTGTTCCATTTTCCACGTTTGACTACAGAAACGCTCTCTGATGTCCCTAAAATAAAAATATTAAGCAGAAACCAAAGTGTTTTTTTTAAATACTGTAGCACTCGAGTCTCTGTCTGCCACTCGGTGGCACATAGCAATTTAAAATTATTGAAGCTCTTAAATTCAGTGCTTAAATTTGAAGGTGATCACCACTCTGAACATGTGAATTGTACAGCTATCTGAACTATCAAAGCGCTTCAATTTACTCTAAGCAGGTCATTTTTGGAAGTGATAAGGGAGCCTGTGATTGCCCAGCCTGCACTGATTTAAAGCTAGTAAAGTTTTCTATCCGTTTTTACAAGTACTTGAGTCATTTTGGTAGCTTATAGAAAGACTGTGCTGAACATATTTGAGCCAGCTGAGGGGTATGTGTGTGAGGTTGTTTTTTTTTTTGCTTTTAATTAGAAATTTTTGCATCAGCATTTTCCTTCAGGAGTCAAGTCAAAGCAGGTGTTTTTCCCTAGTTCTTCCATATTTGTGTGAATATAAAAATTGAACACCCATATCCATTTTCAAAGTCTTCAATTCACTTAATACACAATGTACAATTTTCTGAGTGTACTAAGAATTTCATTGCTTTGTAGCTACAAATTGAAACCTATAATGCTCATCTCCAGGAAGCAATCATTAAAGCCCTTTTTTACAATACAATATATTTAGTCTCGCAATTTTGGCACACAGAGCCTTTTGAAAGTATTTTCTTAAACGAACTAGTAATAGCTAGTTACCCCCTGTAATATATTACTCACTGATGAAATAGTTATATTCCATACACAAACCTTTTATAGCTGCAAGGACTATAGAAACACGAGAGATCCTTAAACTCCAGGATGATTCTTTCCTCTGCCATCCAACATAGCTTAGGGCCAGAATGAGGCCTTGCCAGGTTTTTTTTTGGATTTGGACAGCTTTCTACATATTCCCAGAATTGTTAAATATTGCACTATTTCCCACACTGCATAAAGTTCAATTAGAGAGATTCTTTTTGTGGGCCTTTGTCTTGTGCTCCTCCAACTTCCCCATGGCAGAACTCTCATGGCTGATGCCCTGCCTTGGTTCACAACTCCCAGCAAATATTTCCCATTTTCCTTTCTGAACAGCTTTAATCATAAAGCATAATTATCTGAAAACTCTGATGAATTCTGGTACTTGTTATAAATTAATTCCACTTAATGCCTAGTCTTTTTAAGGCACTTTCTTTCTCTACCAGAACTAACTTCTGAGTTGAAGGTTCGTCAGTTAGCCTTCCAGTTGTAGACCCTTGAAAATCAAGTTCCTCTTAAGTGGAAGCACATTTTGGCTATTTGACAGCATTTCCTTTTATACATCTGTACTGACCCATAATCTACTGCAAAGGACGTGCCTTACCGCTTGTATGCTCTGCCTCCTAAAATAATGTGTGAGCTGGGACCTGGGGGGTTCTTGCTGCAATATCTGTTGTTTATGCACAGCTGATTGATAACCAGCTCACGTTTATGATGCTGAACAGTCTTGAACTACATGGGGGGGATTTTTGCCATTTGGAAGACTTCTGCAACCAGCAAAATCTAACTAATTCCAGTGTATGGCTTCTGAGTCATACAGTACTTGTGCTGTATCCACCTACATTTTTCAGCATAATGGCCAAATACCAGAGGTGAGATAATACAACCACGTTTGACATTTATCTATTATCAAATCATTTGCTCAAGTTTACATTGATTTAGCTGTACATGCTGCACCTTGATAAAATTATTTTTATTGGCATACTGTGGCACATCAAGATGTTTCAGAGTAATTTATAAAGAAATCTGTCACGTGATTTCAGAAAAAGTAGGAATTTTTTTTCAGGCATTTGATGTTCTCTTGAATGATTAAGCCTCATGTAAAAAAACAGTTGACAGGTTAATTTTCCAGATTGAAATCCAGGCTTCAGCACAACTACTTCTTTCATTTTGTTTTATATGACAATGTGGAAGAGTTTGCCTGTCACTGGAAGAAGTATAACAGTCACAGTTGCATGTCCGTTCTTTGGTATTTCGGCTATAATGCTGGATTCCCCATTATTCTGCGAGATTTTCCTAGTTCCTTGCTTTGCTGAAGAGTTCAGTAATTTATCAGCCATCTCATTCTCACAAGCATTTCCCCAGTGGTTTTAGCTTCACCTGAAGTTTTCTCAAGTTTATGAATGTTTATCATATCTTTCTACTGTACCTGTAAAGTAAGTGCCATAATAGCAATTTCCGAATGGTCAAAGTCTTAATCAAGTTCAGTAGTTGAACTGGTAGAATACTTTACTACAATCCCCTCAACCAACTGTTTCCACTTCTTGATGAAATTATCCTTGTTGTTCCCTTCATTTCTACTCATGTTGCCTCATACTGCACTGTCCTTTGTTTTACAGCTTTTTGCTGCCTCTTTTTTCAGAGGTATTTCTGAGGAGTTAATGCTTTTTTTGGCTTGTTTCTTTTCTGTCCCTCAATTACGCAGACTTCAGAGACTTTTCTGAAAATCAATAACAGCTGTTGCAGCATCTACAATACAATCATTCAAAAAAAGACAATGGCACATCAGGGCTGACTAGTACAGGATCTGAGCCTCAACACACGTAGACTTGTTTCATCGGTACAACTGGAAATTTGTTTTGTTATGTCTTGATTAGCCTTTTCCTTATGCTTTTTTTAGGATTGCAAAAAGGAAGAGTTGGAAAAGAATTCTGAGGCTGTTTTGGCCCCACTCTCTGCATTAAGTTGGGATCAAGCTGTTGTAGACTATCCCTGGCAGAGTTTCCTTTAACCACTTTTAAAAGCCTCTAATGAGGAGTCCTGAACGACTGTCCCAGTGTTGGAACAATTGCTCACTATTCCTTCCCATCATTTGTTTTGGGAGATGAAGTTTCCCCTCAGGCCTCTTTTTGCTAAATTAGACAAATCAGTTCCTTCACCTTTTTCCATAAGCACATTTTCTAATCCTCTTTTCCTGTTACCCTCCTCTGGGGTCTATCCGGTCTGTCTACTCTTAAGCCCGGCTCCCAAAACCATATTTCAACTGCAGCTACACCAGTTCCAAGAGGAGGAGAGCACTTTTCCTGCCACTGACAAAAAAGTTAAAACATCCCAAAGTGTCACTCTCATGGTTTTGCAGCATCATCATAAAAGGGGTGTGCTTTTTTAATGAATTTGTTCTTCAGTCTTACCAAACAAAAAATCTCGTAATTTCTAATATCAGCTCATCAATACCATCTCATGTCTTCAAGAGCCGACCTAAATTGCCTTTTAGGAAAAGTTAAACTATTTCAACCAATTCCCAGTGACTCCATTCAGATGGCTCCTGTGACTTGTAGACAGCCACATTTAACAACGGTTTCCGCTCACTCTGAACGCTGACACTGGGCGCCGAATAGCATTTTTTCCTCATGCTGATCTAAAATACAGGGATAGTGCTTGCTCATTGCTTTCTCCAATATATTTTGACTGCCCCAACTTTTGTTATTGCCATTATTGCAAAGATACCAGCCTAGCAATGTTGTCAGTCAGAGTATGCTGATGAGTAACTCCATAGTCATAATTGGCTCTTGGCCTATGAGTGATGACGCTGTTTCTGAATTAACGTTATGCTCACTGAATAGCAACTATCTTGCATCCTTGGATATATTACAGATTTTTTTCATTTTTAAATTGCTTTTTGTCAGCACTGATGTTTGTGCACTCCAAGGATTTAGGGCTTGCGTTTGTCCATTTCTTTCATTACCGTTATCAACTTTTATTATTGCAACTATTGTTCTAATGCTCTAGAAATTTACTTACATACTTAACTTCAGAAAAGAGTGTCATAGGGGCCTGGCTTTACTAATGACTTACATCAAGACTTGCAAAAATTGCGAAGTCCGCTATCTTGCTAGTGTGGCTACCTTAGCGTATTTTTGATGCTTGACTTTATTTTGCTAATAAGTTATAGAACTATCAATCATCTGCCAGTCTGGCAAAACAGTGAACTTCATTTCACCTGGACTTTTTGACCTGTTAGACTGAAGTGGCCCTACCAGGAGTTAAAACTCCACCCAGCAAATATGATAGGATCATTGAAACACAGGCTTTTTCATTACCGCAAGGGGCAGCCCTCAAAGACTGAAATCTCAGCGGTGGTGCTCGTAAAGATTAACATTCCTGCTAGAAACCACTGCCCAGCATTTCAAAACACTTCTACCTAAAGCTAATGCCTGAATGCATACTTAGGCAATGAAACCCAAGTAGCCTGCTTTGGGAAGGTGCTGAGTACTCATGGCCTTCAGCAAATCTTTGGAATTAAATGAAAATAGTAGGTGAAATAACAGACCTAAGAGAGACAAACACGGTGGCATATGGCTGTAGCCTTTTCAAGACAGAAGTAAATCTTTGTATTAACTTAAATAGAAAATACTTAAAAGGTAAAGTGACTAATTGCTTCTTTTTATATAGTTTAATTGATGGCCTAAAGCCAAGAACAGATTTTAAATTAATCAAAGTTTCATAAATAATTGTGACTTCATTGTGATACAACCCTGAATAATGGACTGAATAACAGGTTAATCAATTGACTCATTCTTTAATTGAACAGAACACCAAATGAAAATATTCACCTATTATTTATATTCATTTGTATTTAGAAGTAAGCACGTACAAATCTGACTCCTTGCCCTATTGAAACAGGATGGAGTATTACAGCATGAAGTTTTCAGAGAGAATTTGTCATCCATCTGAAACTGCAGGCGAGGGTGACCGTAACACCTCCTTTTAGCACATGCGGCCCAGCGTACGCTGTGTTTGATGTGCCAAGGAAAAGGTACTAACACTTGCCCAGCCCATCCATCAACATCACTTCTTCGGGAAACTCCCTCCCCATTCTCTGCAAAAGATTCAGGGTCATACTGAATGCGGATAATAGAGTCCATCTACACAGGTTGTACACAGCAAAATAACACCAGCTTGCAGATTTGGGGTGGTTGTAGGGCAGCCAATGCACTAAAGAACCTCTGCCACGCAGAGGAGTGTTTAGCCCTGTAATATTTATACCACTGCCTCTCTGAAGATTTCAGTGCTCCCAGATAACTTCATATAATCAGGTTTTGAAGGTGCTTATTATGAAAGATTCAAGCCAGTTTATAGTATGCACGAGCAGAGTTAGCCGTTGTTCACAAAGGGACCTGAATGTGGAGGAAGACATGGAGATAATCATGAAATAAATACATCCATGAGTCTGCATTTAAAAAAAAAATGTTCTGAATGTAGGGCATCTGTAAGTCAGGTGCTAAGCTAACAGGATGGCAGGCCAACATGTTTTCCTTTACTCCTTTTGCTAGTTTTAGGTTATATTTTCAAGTGTCAAGTCACATTTCAGATCAGCACTGTGTATTTTCATACTAGCAAAGCAATGCAATACTGATCTTCTAAAATAAAGTGCGTATTTATTTGAGAGCACCCTGCAATATAGCAGCATCCAAATTAAACTGCATTTAATATTTCCTGTCCTGGCTTTCTATTATTTATCAAATGCTTCAATTTAGTAATATATATATATATTATATGAGTGTCTTTGAAACTACATTACCATTTCTCAGAACCCTCTAACAAGGGCTTTGTTGTTCAAAGCTGCCATAAAGAGAGCTGCACCAAAGGGAGCTATTTGAACTGCACAACAATGAACTTTATTGATCCTGCAAAAGCCATAAACACTGTTACATATTTCTGAGTGCCATCTATGGGCACATTTGCCATCAGCTGATAATGCGAGTGTATGTGTGTCTATGTATCGTTGTTAAAGACAATACCACTATGCACCAAAGAATTTAGCCAACATGTGCTCCAAAATTTCCAATTCTGGAGTGCGATCTTTGCAACCTTAATGTTCTCTTATTGCAATTATATAAGTTTAATCGGCATTGACCCTGGACCCACACTGAAAGTGCCACTTTATCCAAGACTGCAAAGATTTTCTGGCTTTTTATTTACAGTAGGTTAAATTGTTCTGCTTGTGGCCTTGACAACTACACACGTATGCCAGTCCATTCACTCACATTAGGAAAAAAAAAGGCATGTGCATGCAAGTGAAATAACTGCACTTAAATAGGTGTTTTCACAAATAATATGACAGGGTATTCAGTAAGCACCATATCTGGATAAATTCTGTGTGTATAAAAAGTATTAAGATACAAAGTAGTGTCTCTGGCAATGTATGGATTTAACAGTGAGGGTACATTCATGTGTGACATATTCCTGGTCACCTAGTCCGGCAGGACATGTCTTGGAACATGTCTTTGCTCCTACCCAGGCATGTTTCCTTTCCTTAAAACCCTAGGTCTGGGAAAGCAGCGTACTTGCATGGCCAAGTCTTATCCCATACGAAAATAAAGCATGGCTAGTTTGTGTGCCCAGACTGGGAAGCGCAGAAAGGAGAGCTCTTGCAGTCTGGTATCATAAATGTAGCCAATGTCAACAGGGTTTATTTTACAGTGAACATTAAAGAGGAGATTTTCAAAGAAACATAAGAAAGTCATGAGCGACCAGGGATCAAACACCTTTAGGCTCCACTGAATAGCACAAGGTAAAACAAAACAACCCCAGTACACCAGCCCATACCAATTGCCACATTATAATGCTCCCTGAGGCTTCAGTCCAGGAAATCAGGATCTTGTTTATGGAAACATCATTAAAGCACTTTCCTTGCTTTCCTGTAATACAGACTTTAGCACCTGGTAATCAAAGGGAAATAGCTGAAAAGTCTGTCCTTGAGTTTCTCTAAGACTATGCATTAGGAGCCTATTTGCCTCCCTGGTCCCAAATTCACATGCCAGGGCTTCTTTGATTGGTAACAAAAGAGACTGCATGCCCCTAAATCCTCTGCTGCTTGGTGAGCCTACCTGCAGAAGCTCCCTTCCCCTTCCCACGAACAGCAATTTAACTATCTACCGTGCGTTTTTGAGAGGTTCAAGTGCTTTACGCCATTTCAATGTTTGCACCCTTATACCTGCTGCAGTGCTGAGAATATCAAATGGGAATCCTGCCCTTAACACCCACAAGTGATTCACATACATGTTTCCCTTGGCTCAGACTGTGCTCAGGCCCATCTGTTTGAAAGCACCAATCCTGCTTGCTGGTCCAACGCTCACACAGCGATGCCAAGGGATGGGAACGCTAAGCAGGATAACGCTCGCTCACATAAGGCTACAAGAGTCTTTTCCTTTGCTTCCACCCCTGCAGTCACACTACATCACTTCTGCTGCAAGAATCGCTGAAAAAAGGTTCACATCTGCTCATTCGAAGTATGCTGCCACGGAAGTGAGATACAGTCCAAGGAAACCCCAGCTATACATGGTGGCTGCTGAGGATGAAGCCTGTCTTCACAGGCTGGCCCAGGAGCTCATGCCCGTAGCAGAAAGGTGTAGCTCAAGAAACAGGGGTTCTACTGCAGACAAATCTCCTTCTTATTTGAAGGAATTAATGCAGCGGAGGTGCCACAGGGAGCTTCACAGAGCTCCCCACACACATACCCGAGTCCTAAAACTCTAATGAAAGACACAAGTCAGAATCAAAGGACTCTGAGTAATGAAATGATTAAGGAGAAAATACAGTTGGAAACTCCTGGAACACATTATAATTTAATATCTTATTATTTACTAGGCACATTGAACATAACACAAATTTCCCTCTGCTCTACCAAGCCCACTTCATATTCCACAGAGCCTACGCTTCTGTATCTCATCCAAGCTAAGATGAAATTGTCTTGTATATCAGACAAATGTACTAGAGAGTAGACTACACTTTCATAATGTACAATCTGAATGTTCCCAACAGTCCAACTTCCACATCATTTAGAGAATTTGCACTCACACGTTTTCAATACATAATGATTGGCGTTAACAGTTCATAATTATTATGTAGTTACTTTACATGCCCTTGTGACTGGTAAACAATACCACAGAGAAAAAAGTAACCAAGGGTTTGAATAAACGATTCTACATAAACCTAGAAGTTCTTATTTTAAATCTGCTTTATCATGTTGGTTCAGATCTGTAAGCTTAGGTCTGAACAAACATGAACTTCAGGGACATTTGAAATTCAGCTCTGAATCCTGACCTGGATTTTCTAAACGACCTTTGAAATTTGGAACTAAATCCAAATGTTGCAGAGTCTCTACCTGGAAGCCATTCGCTGATGGATTTTCATTCAGTCTAATGTCGGTGGCAAATTATGCCGGGAATAAGTCATTTTCAAGAGATTCAAGGTCTGGCATACAGACTACTGCATCCAGCAGGTTTAAATGGAAAACAAAGGTTCTTCATTTACCTCTGAGGCTTCTGTCTGATTTATTTTGCTTCTCTGGTTTGCATTTATTTGATTGTTTGTGCCAGGTATAATGGAGAAAATGCAGGCATTGCTAGGGAAAGCTGTTAATCTGCAGTGCTCTGAGGCAGTCCCTCAACCACAACAACCTCTTGAAGATGCCCCTGAATCAGAGCAGAAACAAGAGATGGCAACTCACAGCTGGACAGGCCTTTGCAGCTTGCCCAGATGTCAGCAAACTAGCCTTTACTGGCCAAGACTGAGACAGCCATAACTTTTTACAAAGCAGTGAAGCACATACTTAATTTAATCACATATTTAAACTTAAGAATGCACTTAACTGCTCTGCTGAACACAGACAGGCACAGCCACATGCTGTGCTACTCTGGGGATGTAGGGTCAGTCATTCTCAGAGCACTGAAAGCGTCTCAGAAACTCCTGAAAATAGGAAATACAAGAAATACTTTTTATTGGGGAAACTACTCCAGTGTCAAGAGATGGCCACGAGGAAGATGTCCCTTTTGCAGTCTCCGGCAGCATCTGATACTACACTAGACAACCCCAACAATTCTCTACCCTTTTCTGTGAAGGTAGACATTCAACAGATTGGTAAGCTAGCAGATCTTTCCCAAATAGAACCTGAAGAGAAACAGCACCACAATAGTCCTCTTCTGAATTGTACTATAACTAAAATAAATACACAATCATAATTCTGAAAAGCTGACCTGTACTTATTATCATTTGTCTTGATTGCATAGGACCGTGCACAATTAAAAATACAGAAACACAGAAATATATTTCACAAATGCACAAATATTCAGAGGCAGAAGTCAGTCACATTTTCAGACATCTATCAGTTGCTTCGGTAATGTATTGAAGAAAATAAACAAAGACTAAAAGAATCAGTCTAGTTACTACCTGCAGGAACTGATTGTCCTTTAAAATAACTTCAGTTTTATTAAAAGATAAAACCCAAAAGCTTCAATACAGATTGAGAAAATGTCCAAGTTCCAGGGACAGGAAGAAGGTACCAAAGCAAGTATTTTGTTTGCCTTTTGACCATTTCTGCACGCAGAACTCCCCGCAGTGACGTCCAGCTCTGTTTCCCAAGTGGTTACTGTTAGAAAAAAGCAATCTACCTTTGACCATGCCTTAATCTTCATTTTTCAGGACAAAAATTTCTTGACCGCTGTACTGATCACCCAACTAGAATTTTTAAGTACCCTCTGAAATTCTCTCATCTAAATAGCCCTATGTCCTCTGCACATTTTGCTATCTCATTGTTCATTCTCTTTTCTTAATGAGAACTATGGACATATTTTATTTCTGCTGTAAGGGCAGAAGATTTATGTCTCTACAGATTCTTTGGCATGATTGTGTGAGCCATGGTAACTTTTTTAACTGCACTGTTTTAATTCATATTTTGAATAGAAATTACACATAGATAAATAGAACTAAGTTCCTACTGAGATGAAGACCACTGAAGTCAGGATTATCATACTGGTTTTTGACGAGTATTATATGTGGTTCAAAGATGACCTGAACTTTCTTCCCTCATCTTAGAAAAAGAAACATGAATCAAAAGTCAGCCTCCCGTTTTAATCAAATTCCCCCGATTATCTGGTATGGATCTAAAGGAGGAAGGTTTAAATAGCTCCTACAATGGAAATATTTCAGAACTAATCTGACAGTACAAGCAAAAAGAGGTAATTAATAAAAGCAAATGAAATTACATTGTAGTAATCAGGGAATGGCTCAGGAAAGGGCACAAAGAATACAAGAATCAGCTGATTACTGTGGATTGTTTCTACATTAAAAAAAATAAAAATCCATGCCCTTCAGGCTACCAAAAGGGAAGAAATAAAAAGGAAAACATAAATTTGTCTGTCTATACAAATGCATTACTTGATTGCAGTTTGCTGGACTTTGCAAAAAGAGAGAGGTTTCATATTAATGAAAAAATAAAAACAGATTTTACAATATAGGATTTTTTCTAGGGAATAAGGGATTGTCTTCTGCAACGGAGTTAATGTGGGTGTTAATTGAGTGGCAAGTCCTGAGCCAGACTTCTTGCTGAATGTTTAGGAAGGAACATCAAAATTCTTCACTGAGGACACAGCTCCCATTTCCTGCCCTTCCTATCACAGCTCTTGGGAATAATAAATTTTATATTGCCGAAAGAGCCTCTTACCTGGAGGTATTGCCGATAACTCTGTCATGTTCGCGCCTGGGCATAAGAGAAGAAAGATACTGGAGAAATAACATCACTGTGCAGACAAACCCCAACAGATACGGAACAGTTGAGGTTCACCTTACATTAAAATGGAGGTTTGCCATTGAGCTCTAGCCAATGTGAAACTTGACAAAGCATTAAAAGACTCTGCGAGCACTCCCTGAGTCCTTCTTTAGCCAGTGAGAAGTAAAGTATCTCAAGTGTCCTGCCTTGAAAATGTAAAGCAATCATGATTCTTACCATAAAGTGCCAATGAAAAGAAATTTATGTATCCAAAATTATAATTCATCAAAGGTCAGACAAAATCTACCACATGCTAACAGATTAGTATCCTAAAATATTTTTTAAATCTTTGTCAACCTGACAGATTAACTACTGTTTTTCCCTGTAAGATTCATGCCTTAGTTTTTCAAATGTTTGTTAAATGCAGAAAATAAAGCAGAGCTGGATGCAGCTGTAACCCCCTGGAAAACCCTCATCTGTAAGAGGATCAAGTTAGGAGACTCTGCAAATTGATGAGCTGTAATACGAAACTTAATGTACAGTCATCATCAAGTGAGGTAACTTAGAAACTGGAAAGCCTTGTCTTAGAGTTAATGCCTTAATCCCAACATATCACTCACACTGTGAGAAAAAATGTCAGAAACCGAAAATCCATGAAACAAGGCTATAGGAAAAAAAAAGAAGAAAATAAACATTGTGACTGACAATGTGCTGATATTGATTTGTTTTCATTCCTGCAATAGGTACCTACTTTCTGGTTTGCCAAAATCTGACAGCATCCTTTATGTTCAAGTTATTCTGAGGCCTGATTTAATACATGTTTAACTAAACATTAATTATAGGTATCTATGCCAACCATTGCCACTAAAAATGGGGTATTTATCCCCATTTCCCTGAGCTCAGAGGTATTCACCTCTCGAAGTTTTGGATTGCCAGAAAATAAAACTGTGATGTTAAAGGATGTGGTTATGTGGTAAATAGTGGAGAAATTTCCTTTTAACTAAACACAAAGAGTAAAAGAGTTTCCTGATTATTAATGATAAGCTTGTGCTTGGGGCCTAGCTAAATCAAAGCCAAGTGTTCTCAGCCACAGAAACAACAAAAATTATGATTGCATGATAATCATGTGTTTTGATTATATGCATCCACCAGGCTCCCGCAGATCCTCCTAGCACTTAGCCCAGGCTGAGCTCATCTGTTGTCCCATGACCAACCACACCAGCCCAAATCCCACCAACTTTCATAATTTTGTAGTTAAAGAAGTTAGGAGGAGGTGGGCAAATGTAGCCTGAGGACCACCGTTTTGCCAGGGCCCTGCCTATATCTGCCCCACTGGAGCAGACAAACCAGCTGACGGCTCCTACAAGCTCAGTCACATGTGTACCTACATGGAACAGGACTCAGCACCCCCTGTGCCGTCATTGCCAGGCTAGGACTCTTTGGCAAGCCCCATGAGATCCTTTTACCATTTCCCAAGAGGATACAGAGGGATTTGGATGCCCTCCCCTTGGAGAGAGCCTTGGTGTAGGAAAGGAAGAACTCTTTCTTGGATTTTCTATTTGTGTACACAGTTTTTGGAGGACTTTTTGGGTATTCCCCAAAACACTGAACCAAGAGACACCATACCATGGACAAGAAGGATACACGTTGGAGAGGCATCATCAAGATTTGGTGAACAAACACAATAAAGACCACTGCAACAGCCACATTGGTCCTAAAGTTCTCTGTTTAGTGTTCAGAGCAAGGGCTGTCTTGATATATACCAGATACAGGCCAAGATACTGGAGACAAGCAAGTTACTTGCTCGCAAGGACTACATCTATATTGCTAAAATAACAAGGCCAGGTCATGGGCTCCAGCACTTGCATGTCATTGGCCATTCTGGGTATTACCTTAGTCTCTGGCCTCACATTCCCCATAGGATGTTTGAATCAGGTCACCAAGTTTTGAGGGGCAAGAGAGTTTAGCAGTGCACGCACACACAGTGCCACACTGATTGGCTTCAGGGCCAGCAAAGAGTCTTTGGCACATCTTATTTTTTAGAAGAGAGACGTAGGTGCACAAAAGGTATCCTAAAAAGCAAAGAGGCAGCCATGTTACCAGTGGTGAAATACAGATGAGAATTCGTCACTACGATTATGAGTAGCAGAAAAGTTCTGCAGTGCCCTGGCTATTCCTTCCTCCATAGTGAGAATGCATCCTGGCATGAGTGCTGGTAATGCAGGTGTTCCCAGACCATCAAAAACATGCCAGTACAGATTCTTGCACCATTTCAAAGTTGCAAGGAGTCAGGAACTGTTGCTGCTGATGAAGGTGGTGCCTGCTGCCACTGCTAACTGTAGTACCCTTCAGAACAACCCCTCCCCTAAGGGATGGTAGAAATGACAAATTGAAGTGTTAATTTGTTAAACCGCAATAGCACTGTCAAATTAGCCTGGCTTAATGCTAAAAATAATTCCACTCATTACTACAGAGCCAAAACAAGTATCAACTACAGAGCCAAAACAAGCATCATACCTTTTGATACTAAAATTCTGTGTGCAGAGCAGTCTTACAAGCCCAAGAGAAAAAACAGGGAAACAGGTAGGTGGCTCAGAGTATTCAGCTCATACAAACAGAGCAAGTCCAGCAAGGATGTTGCCTCTGAAGACACTTCAGAGAGTGAGCATATGCATCTGCTGAACACCCCTGAGGTTCACCAAAGAAGTGGCTTGAACCCTAGTGTCTCTGACTGCTGCTCTGATAGTATCAAAGACTGTTCACTCGTGACAAAACCAACAAGTACCAAGTAGTGAAGTGACTCCTAACATACAAAGAAAAAAATACAGTGCCACAAATTTTTTTTTGTGGATGGAGGCCAAGAAGAGTCCATTCCAAGCATCAGGACCAAAATACCATCTACAATTAAAGCATTGTTGATCATGTGGTTGAGGCTACATGAGACGGAGCAGATCACAGGTCACCCTGCAGCTTGGAGGTATATTGGCACTGTGATGGTAGCAGTAATAAAAATGTGTTTTTGTCAGTAAAGTAAGCAAATATGACTCAAAGCACAAGCAGTAGACAAGCTGAATAAGAATTCACTTTTCTAAACATAACCACAATTTGAAGTGCCAGGGCATGGTGGCCTACAGAGCCTCACGGCTGGACTGCTGCTGCGGACATCTAACAGGACATAATTGAAATTAATGACAGAAGAAAGCAACACTCACAAGACTACCCCAGTTACTGCTTTGCAAAAGGAAAAGTTCTGTTGTATCACTGATATATTCAGGAAGACATTAGACAAAGTGAATATATGCCATTTGATAAAATACCCTTGTATAGGGGTAATTAAGAAGGGGGTTAGGTAAATGCAGCACTGCAGAGGCCCTGCCATATTCTCATAACAGGAAATACAGAGTTGTGGGGAGAAAAAAAAACAAGAACAACTGGAACAGAGAGCATAGCCTTCACCATCTGGGAACTTACTCCCCTTGTCTGGGAATGATCTCTAAGCCTACGTTAAAAGATCAATGAACTGCAAAAGATGTCTCAGTCTGCCTGGGAATCTGAAGAATGAGTGGAATTTGGTTCTGCTTTGATTTCAATTTACCCTGCCCACATTACAATTTTGCAACATACTGTCAACCTAAAAATATTTGTTCTGTTGCCAGTGTCCTATCACTACAGAAAGGGAAACAGTGGTATTTTGATCATGATGGGTAAATGGCAATAGCATACGAAATAAACTGGGGGCGCAGTGGCAGTGGGAGAGGGGGATAGCTGTGGGAAGAGTCATTCCCTAAATAACCCAGTAAGTCAATGCTTTAATACTCATTGTGAAGCATGATCACGCCGCTAATGAAGCAATAAATCCTTCCTTGCATTGGTGCTTGAGGGAGGGGGGGGTCAGAAGGTGGAAAGAGCTTCCTTTCCTTTCTCATTTCAAGCTGCAATGCAAAATGCTTTAATAAAGCTCAGTAATGTCCTAGAAGGACTAATCAGCTCATGCTTCTCCTTATGAATCCATGCTGCAAAATGGCACGGCTCCTTGGCTTCTCTGGCTTTCCCCTTAGGAATCCTGCCCTAAAGCCAGCACCAAGCCTGGCCCTGCCCTCCCTGTCCTCCTCGCCAGCCTTCATCCACTTCAGGACTTCGTTACTTGACTTCTAGACCTGCAGCAGCCAATTTAAGCACAAGCATTACTGATTAATGCCTAATCCCCCCAATACATACATACACTAAAATGCCTTTATTTGAAATCGTAAAGGAGAGAAACATTTATTTTCCCCAAAATTGAAACTGGCAATGAAAAATGAGCAAAGCCTCTCTCTAATTAACGCTAATCTGTCTGCCTTGTGTATGCACTAGCGAGGGAGCCACAGTACGCTGCAGATCAGAAGATAAAAGCACACTCAGGAGTTCAACTGCTTTAGAAGCACAACATCTGTTAGCCATGTTATTCTGCAGCTACCCAACAAGCAGAGCACTCTTCATAACGCTTAATAGCTTATGTATTATGTATGCAGCCGTTGATACAGAGGCGCTTGGGTTCAGGATTTCATTCTGAGCAAGTCTCAAATTATAAAACTATGGGCAAAATCTGGGGAGTGTCTCTGTCTCCCCTCTCCTTTCTCACATGGTAAGTGAGAGCTCAGGGCCAAATTCTGCTCCCAGTTATGCTAATCCACTACTCCACTCAAAATCAGCCCAGTGTAACACAGAACAGTATCTGACTGACTCCATCCTTAATTCACTCAGTGTATGGAATTAGAATAAAATTGCAAGAAATCTCGTTCGAAGAGAACATTTTAAGTCACGTATTGTTGTAATATCCTTGATTGATTTATCCACTACATTATTATTACAAATTAATAAAAGAAGGGTATGCATTAATGGAGTTTATAGGTTTTTCAATTACTGTTTTCCTATTATTCTTTCTAGTATTCAATTCACTAGCTTCTTCATATAATTTATCTATAACTCCAATGCATTATAGTGCTTCAGAATTTATGAAGTGTATACAAAGCATATAAATCCTATTAATTCATCCCATCATACTTATAATTGAGTCAATTAAAATGTTCTGTATGTCTACAGTATATAAACGAGAGGGAGCATAAAACTGAGACCAAGGGGTTAATAAATTCTTGATTATTTGTATTTTCTTAAACTTCTCTTCCACAATGGAGCCAAGATGCGGCATGAATATGCTGCATTCTGCTCCTTAGACCCTATAGTCCAGGATGCACTGTCCAGGGAACTTGAGCGCAGCTTACAGTGATTTTAAGGCCAAAGGGACCACTTTGTTGTTTTGACATGACTACTCGCATGACACAAACCCATAGGATTTCACTCAAGGATTTCTTTATAAAGCTAATGGTTTCTGGAAGAGTTATTTTCTAAAGTATCCAACCTTCATTTAGGGATTTCCAGCTATTTGTTCCAATGTAGTAACATAGCCTCACTGATAAAAATATACATCTTGGCAGGTTTTCACACCATATATGCATGCCCATGTTAGGCATCTAGTTTAGGAATGATTCAACAGATCAAAGTGAAGGACTCGAGTTCCCTGCCTAGTCAATGAAAAGAGGCAGGCAGTCAGCTCTAGTGTATTGAGTCAGAGCATCTAAATGAGATGTCTGAAAGAGCTAAAAACAGACGAGGAGAATAAATACCTACCCCGACTTCTGTTCTGAACTGCTCGAGATCCTCCTCCTACTGATAGCTGTTTCTTCCAACTATTGTCTTTGGCAATATAATTCATTTGCTAGATTGAATAGGCAGCTACTTTCTCTACAGCCATACTTACAACTCCATAATAATTAAAACACATGGAATTTGCAATGTGAGAGAGAGACAGATTTTCCAGAACTCAGATCATTCATAGAGGTCTTTTCTCACCTCTTCCCTTTTTGCTTCTATCTTTATTTCAGTGCCAACATATACTGCAACTCAACACAGGGTTTCAGCAACAGAATTGTAAGTGCCACTGAATTGAATTTGTGGTACAAAGTCATTTAAGTGCTTTTGAAAATCACACCCTTGAACTCTTGATACGATTGCAGCATTATCCTGGCCACAGAATCCCTGTGCAACATCAGTGTATTAATTCCTATTTGTAAGGCGCTTTGAAGATGCTCATACTACTGCATTGCACCCTGCAGATTTTCATCGGTGCTAACGTGGCACAACTCCATTTTCCCCCTCCCCCCAGCCTGAACCAGTCTATTGAGAGCAACAAGAAAGACCAGAAAATGTGTTTTTTCCCATACATTTGAGAAGACAAATTTTGATGTCCCAGCATGAATTATTCCACACCACACAAAAATGCTAATTAAGCCTTTATTCTATAACCTGACAGATGTTTCTGATGCACTGTTCATTCATTTCATACTGTACAAAAGCTAAAGTTTTAAACTTTTGTATTATGTTGAAATTAGCATTATTCATGAAGACAGCCATCAAAAGTCTGCTTGAAGGGCCATCCCATTCCTCAGGGGGAAGACAATCTAAAGACATAGCTGAAGACTGCCCTCCCTTGTGCCTTAGGTAGACAGGCCACATCCACACACGCATACAAGGAGTCCACAGGCCCCCATTGCTTTTCCCCACACACCTTCACTTGTCTTTTGTACTAGGAGCATCTTCTGCTGCACATAAACTACAGTCCTGGTGGCTTATGTTTATTTTACATACCCAGCCCACACAGCCTAATGCTATTCATATAGAGAAGCAGTTCAAGCAAAAGAAATGGCTGCTTTTGTGACTGGAACACCACAGGAAAAAGGTGAACCCGAAGATTCTGTGCCTGATCACCCTATTCCTCTGTTGCAGGCAAGTTTGTCTCTCTACCCGTCTATCCCAACAGCAACCAGTGTCTGCCCTGGGAGCAACCCACTCTGCAGTCCCTGTGTGCCCCCCAGCGTAGCACTGGTTTTGGCCGATGGCCATGCGGCACCGCTCTTGCTGTTGTGCTTGCCAGGATGGACAGGCAAAGTCAAACTCAGTTTTTGCCCATAGATTGTTTCACTCCCCTCACTCTCCTATGGCAGGAAGGTATGGCACGTATACCCCAGTGAATGGACCGTCCCGGACTCAACCTATCCCCATCCCCAGGGAGGAGCTCGATGGCCGGGGCTGGGGCTGCCCCCAGTGCTCCCCGGCTGCCCTCCTCCTGAGCAGGGGGGTGGGATGGGCCCTGGCTGCCAGGTCCTGCCCTGCCACCACAGGGAGCCGTCGCTGCTCCCAGCCCCCAGACCTCACCGTGTCCCGATGCTTCCCCCCAGGCAAGCCACCACTGACTCCCATCGTCTACTTCACTGCAGTGTCACTGCAAACTCGTCTTCATCCCTGTTCCTTTTGTTCTATCTTCTACACAATTCCCTTCTGTATTTTTGACTACTCTTACATATCCCTATTCCCTTTTCTCCTCTGTTCCCCTAAAAAAGCACATTAATACTCCAACCTACTCAGTCTCCTGCCCTTGTCACCAAACCAACATCTGAGAAAACACTTCTCCTTTTCTCTTTGCTCTCTGGTGTAACTGTCAGGAAAAGAAAGATTTCTTAAAAAATACCGATTCAGCAGCTACATACTGTTACTTGGAAGGAAGGCTGTCCCTCGGGTCGTGATTATACATATAAAGACAATAATAAGACTGAAGGCTGCAAAGCTGTGTAGCAAAGGTAGAAATCTTAAAGTCTTTCTTTACAATTCTCCAGAGGTTTAATATATATAGCATAAAAGACACTATTTTACACATATGTAAGGGCTGTGAAAACAATTAATTTGCCTATTCATCACAAATTACACTACAATATGTCTCAAGAAATGCATCAGTAAGAATAAACGGAAACAAATATGCATTAAACAGATACACAGACATAAACACCTCTAATAAAGGATCAACCTATTTTTTTTCTATTTGCTAATTTTTGAAGCTGCATTTATTAACAATATATACCAGAGTTATTATCTGTTACTATAAAGCTGAAGATCTGAGGGATGTGGTCTATTACTTATCAAAGAAAAGCTAAGTAGTCACCTGATCATTGCTTTATGTACTTACATAGTACATCAGTAGATACTCACATAGGACAAAGATTTCTAAAAGCAGAATTTAACCGAGCCAAAATGCTCTATGTCAAATTAATTGCCACACAGCAAAGACAGAGTTAGGTAAGTGAAACCTGGGAGCATGGCACAGATAATTTTAGCTACAAGTTTATCAAGAACCCTGGTGCAATTATTAGGCTAAGGATGCGACCAAAAAGAAGACATGAGGACTTCCCTATTAGGATCTACAGATCCTAAAGCTGATGTCTCTTCCCTCTGCAAGGTTGAATCCAAACACCAGATTTATGTACAGGATCACTGTTCATGGGAAGAAATACACACTTCAAAGAGGCAGTCAAAAAAAATCCATACTCTGATCATATATCTCAAGCAAGCAACTGGGCAACACTAAGAAGAAGGATGCGATACTTAGGCTGTCCTTCCTGCGAATGCGTAAGAACTGGGAGAGCCAGAGACAGGCTCCCCTGCTGAGCTGGACGGATGGTAGGGGAAACAGAAAGGGCACCTTTCCTCTCTCGCACAAGTGGTTCAGGATTTGTAACATCAGAGAACAAGGAAAGCAGGGATGAATTTTCAAATACCAGTTGCACAGCGACCTTTTTTACAATAGCCTTGGGTTTAGGGCACTCTTCTCAGATGCAGGACGGTGGGGTTTGAATGAATCCAGGCTGAGACAGCAATTGACTTCAGTTTTCCTACTGAAAAAAACCCATGTTTGAAAGCGTTCCTGATCAATATGCATTTGTATGGAATATGGCTCTCTCTCTTTCTCTGGTGAGTTAAAAAGACAACAGCCATATCTGCCTCCTGATGAACTAGATATAAGGAAGAAATTTTTTACGATAAGGGTGGTGAAACATTGGAACGGGTTGCCCAGAGAGGCAGTAGATGCTCATCCCTGGAAACATTCAAGGTCAGGTTGGACGGGGCTCTGAGCAACCTGATCTAGTTGAAGATGTCCCTGCTCACTGCAGGGGGGTTAGACTAGTTGACCTTTAAAGGTCCCTTCCAACCCAAACCATTCTGTGATTCTATGATTCTGTGAAGGACCAAGTCCTACTAGCATGTGTTGGGGGGACTCAGCATACTTACAAGCTGGTGGCTAACAAGAGGTTTAGGAGCACATGGTTTAGGCAAAAGCTAAGAGTCGAGGAGCTGTGTCTTACCTGTGGAGGTGCTCCCTATAATCCTAGTTCATGTTTACCCAAGCAGAGGATCTACCAGCACATACTCCCATATCACTGGCACACTCAGCTTCTCTCTGAAGGACCTGCAGCAGCCAGGCATGGGACCTGCATGCAGTCAGGGTGCTTTCCCTCACTGAAGGCTTTTCACTGTCTCAGTTCAGAAATGCTTCGTCAGACAAGAACAGCCCTGGCCGCGTGCACCAGAGAAATGCAGCATGGAGAGTCTCAGGGACAAAATACTTTGTAAGTTCAGACACCTCCAAGCTAAGGCAGTGGCTGTTGAAGGATTCCTTACTTCACTATTTTGTGGGATATATGAGAAATGGTGGGATTAATCTGATCTGCATTTTGACATCCACCACACTGACCTAGACACTCTTGATTCCCTTTTTAGTCTATGGATCTTTTTCGTCTAGGTCTCTCTAAGACATGGTCAATTTAAACTGTTTTAGATGTCTTACTTAAGAGGTGAAAATCACATCCTACCTCTTGACAGAAAAATGGGTCTACATGACCAGTAAGCAATAGACATCTGCTGTACGCACACTGCTGTACCATCAGACACTGGATCTGTTTGGTTTTATATGACTACGTCTGTGGAACTAGCCCTAAAGATCACACTGACTCCTTCTGTCCTTAAAATCTATTAATCTTCTAATTAGAGCAAATTAAAATGAAATGCATTTTTACTTTTTTTTTCTAGACAACTATCTCTTTCATCATTAGAACACTGACATTTTTTAAACAAGCTCCCATAATAACACAAGAACATTAATATACCTTATTAGTATTCTTTTCTAATAGTAAGACCACAGGCTTGTCCAGTTACACATTTTTACACCATTAGAAAACAAAGTGTGAAGCTACCATAGGAATAGGTTATATCTAATGGCACACTCCAGATAGCACAAAGAACCCAATGTAAACAGAAACCAACCAATTAAGTGGTTCTTCCAGGTATCAGGCACCAGGGGAACGCACAGTGCTGGGAAATACTCCTCTATAGTTCATGAATTATCTTTAAGTGTACATGCAATAATTTTATTTTAAATATTTTGGGATAAAGTTGAGTGAAGTGAAAGTGGGAGAACAACAGGAAGAAAGCAGGGGGCTGCATAAGTAGGACGTCTCAAGCTTTCAGCTCTCTCTCTATAGCTCTTACGAAAAGCTTGCAGTGGCAGAAGACAACAGGAGATGTGCCATTTAAACACAGGTAGGCCATTAATATATTGTTTAGAGTAATTGAAATGCATTGCACAGGATTAGTTGCCTGCCAATCATCCCAATTAAGCAGGCGTGTCATTGATCAGGATAGCAATTAAGAGGATTCTAGGGTATCAGCAATTTATTCTTAACGGCCTCAAAACTAATTGCTTTCAAGCCCAGAACCAGGTTCAACATTCTTTACAAAAGAGAAAAGAGAGTTATTGGAAAATTTCTTGTCCTTTTCCCATGAACTACCTATAGGCTAAACTAGATTAGGAGAATTTACAGTACTCCAGAGCTCTAACAGTAACAAATTATTCCATCATAATCTGCGCTTTGCGTTGGGAAATGACAAGATAAAATAGAGAGACGCTTGGCGTTTTTTTAAATCTGGATTTGCAATGTTCCAATAAGTCAACGAGCAATTCAAATTCCAAAGACGGCACATGGTAAGGGAAAGGCTCTGCATGACAGCCAGTGCTGTCCTGCACATTCTTTGGGAATGCAGAAGTGCAGCCCTGCAAACCACCAAACGCTTGGCACCCATGCGAATACATCCAGTTTCAAACGGGTGGGACTCTGCCCATATTCACGTGCCCTGGTTGCTGCCCTTAGGCTCAGCACCCACTAACACCTAGGTCTAACCTCTGAGAAGGCTGATGAGTTTGACTCTTGACTGCCTTCATTACAAGCGTGTCGGGATGCCCGGCGGAGGGCCCGGGGAAGGTCTCTGCCATGGCAACTGTGCTCAGGAAAAAAACCCTGTGCAGGCAGGTGAGACCAAACGAGCGAGGCATCGCACTCCAGGTTCCTCAGGGGCTCTCAGGAGCTGAGCTGCCACAAGGATGAGTTGGACAGAAAAAAACAGGGTAATTAGATGGGCAGACTGAGCAGTGCTGGTCCACGGGAACACAGAGGAGTCAGATTTGGTCATAACCTCAGCCTTGGCACAAATCAGAAACCTAATGAACCTCGTTAAAGTTACAGTGAGAATCCTTGTGTGTGCTGCAGTACATTGCTCTACGGTTTTGGAGGGTTTTTTATCCTTTTCTGTTATATCCTTTCTGTTCATATAGCTTTTATTCATGTGTATCAGTAAGGAAATAAACAAGACATATCTTAATTGGAATATTTACATTTTTGCTTTTTTTATTGTTTTAACACCAAAACCACTGTGAACTGAGCGAAGAAATTAAAAAAAATATGTAGCACCTCCAAAAAGCACACTGATGATATTTGAATGCTTATGTAGAGCAGCATGTGTGAATATTGTTTTGAAGTAAGCTTCAAATCTTTGCATAGGATTTTACCTTTCTGAAAAATCAAATATTTGGTACTACAGAAATACATTCCCCATTATAAAATATTTATTATGCAGAGAGCATAATGTTTGCTGTTAATTATAGGATACATTAATTTCCTCTATATAAATATGCTATTTTACAAACTACTCTTTACATGAGGTGCATTTTACTTTAAGTGCCTCATTTCCCTCTACAGGATCTGCAGTTCCTAAAGGGAGATGGCAACAGCGATGCAGACCTTCAACACACTAGAGACAGTAAGAGGAGGAGGAAGCCTTCTCCTTCTCAGTCCTTGGAAAATGCCAGGTCTCTGGCCAGTTCAGTCTAAAACCTCCAAACCCTTATGCAGAAAGTAAGGACTTTTCTAGTGCCAATAGCCCACCAAGCTTGTATTCTGCCTTCATCTCCATAACACCACCTAAGCACCTGCTTTCTCTTTCCTACCTGAATTTAACTTCCCCAGACCTCTAGGCCCATTTTAGAGACGTGAGGCCCAGAATGACTCACTCACCTGAGATCACACAAGGAGCCTGGACAGATCCCTCAATGGGATTTGGAGTCCAGAGCCCCAAGAGCCTACTAACCTAACTCATGAACATATAAGCCAGGAGCGTTTTTAAGGAGCATCTCTCCTCCTTTAACGAGCCTAGGACTTCCCCTCAACAGTTCTGCTTCGGGTGTTGTTTTGCAGTCTTGGACAAACTGCCATGTCTCTCCCCCAGTAATTCTCCCTGTAAAATTAATGTTGCCATCCTTTTAAAAGGCTTTGGTATCCTGGCCTGACAGTTGTAGTTCCTATTTACCCATTAAATGCTATTTGGCATAGCGGACCCTTGCACCCAGAGCTGAGAAGAACACCCTATTAACTTGCTCGTAGCTTAAACAATAATAATTGCAATTAAATTTCAAATTGGCTTTCACAGAGGTCAGTGAGGCTGCTGTGGGTATCAGGGGACAGAAAGTGCAAAACTAGCAATTAAAATAGCCTCAGTCTCTCCTAATAAAAGGTGCAGGAGGAAACTGTATATATGCATACCGATTTTCTAGCCAATGCAAATTTCTTTTGTAAATGCATATTTGGCAACTCAGCAGGTAAACAAATGGGTCAGTGAGTTAAGAAAAATTGTGTCTTTGCTCTGTCATTTCAGGAGGGTAAAGCCTGTAACAGCCTGCATTTCAAGTAAACCAGGCTCTTCCTACTTGCAACAGTAGAACTGTTGATTTACACAGCTTCACGGCTAAGCATTTGCTTAGAAAAAGAGAGCACAGCTCTAGTCCCCAAACCAGCTTTTTCCTATTAATTTCACTTTGCTTTTTGCTTGCCCTATGTGTAACACAGCCATTTGAAATCCATCCATCTTGTTTGCAACTTGAATCATGCCTCTATTTTTAGAGGACTTGGAGCTACTCTACAACTTTACCAAATGGAAAATGTAATCATGTCTGTGTTATGTATAACTAAGTGTGTATTTGCCCTGAGCCAGATGAACTGCATCATCAGGATTTTGGACGGAGTCAGATTTTGGGGATAGTAACAATCCTAGGAACTAGCCCTGCCAGCAGCTTTGCTTTCCTTACTTGCATTAGCTGGAGGTTTGTGACAGTTCCCCAGAGAATGGTGCTGAGGCAGCACAGCAAGAAGACAGTGTCTCAAGAATGCGTGAAACCAAACTACTCAATTTGTCCACACAGTGGATCGGGATTTGGTCTATTCAATGGGAAGGGACACAGTCAACTTGGAAAAAAAACCCTCACATTTCTTTCGGAAGAGCATGTATACGACACGGTTGTAACTGACTCTCAGTTTAACTAGCGTTGGCAGAGATTCAAGAGGGTGAAACACTCCTCCCTAACTCCACAGGGGCTGATTTATGCCACTGGGCAGCATTTGCACATAATTAATTTCCCTCCCAGAGGGTCGTGTTTACTACTTCTGCCCGGCTCCAGGGGCAATTCACATCTACCTTCCAGGCTCAGCATTTAACAGGAACAAGAACAGTGAAGCTGACAGAGAAACTGAAGAAACATATGGCAGTTTTGTGGATACGGAAAGGAGAGGTGTGACTGGGAGCACGCTGCGTGTTGTTGTTATTGGAGCCCCTCAAAAGACCTATATACACGCAGCAGGTAACAGGAAACCAAAGTTGGTTGTTTGTGTGCTGGTTTTCAAAGATTCTTAAACTAACAATTACTAGACATATTATTCAAAGCATTCTAACCAGACGTATTATTCAAAGCATTCTAGATCAAAAAACAGACATTCCTTTAAATACTTAAAACATGTACATAGACAGCGTGCCTTTACTGATGATAATAGAGAAGTATAAGCTAAAAATACCTGCATGCATCTAATCTGATTTTCCTCTCACAGCAGTTTCATACCGGTGTAATTTCATTGATCCCTGAGAAACTGCTACAGATTCAATGGAAGAGAATCCTGAGAGAGAAGAACCAGCCATCGAACATCACTGCCTAAGAGTGGTACATGATATTTTAAAATGCCATAATAAATGCCCACAGAAGCCACAAAATCCCTTGCAAAAGGAATTCTGAATCACCCACATGTGGGACAATTGTTCCTCAGTGGAGTGGTCTTCCCTCAGTGGAGAAACTGTCAGCATACAATTATAGATCTCTGAAAATCGTTAAATCTCCATGTTTACTGGAAATGCATTAGTGAGAAAACATCATTCTATTTCTCCAAATGTCTTTAGAACATAATAGCTTTTTTTTTTCTGAAAATGAAATTCCCAAATCTGCTAAGAAATTACCACAAAATGTCACATTTCTGTAATTAATAATTCAAGTCTTTTCCCTACCCAAACCCATAAAGAAATCAAAAATACAATTGAAGTGTTGTTTGCCTGGCAATATGTATTCTACTTCACAGCAGCAGTTGTCACAAAAATACTTTTGGTGTTAAGAAAGACACTCCGGGCTTGGTTTATAAACAAATTTTTGCTGGCACAATTGACATAAATCAGGCTAACTACATGATTTACATCAATTGCATTAGATCAAATTAACTGCTATAATCGAGCAAAAACATTCAGTTCTCCTAAATATTGCTAAATGAAGAAAAGCAATTCACATCAGGCAATTTGCAAGCACTTCCTAGTTGTTTGAAAAGTTATGCTCCCGCTTTAGAAATGCTGCAAAAATATTTGGCATAACATCACTCCACCATACGGTAACTTTGCTCTGTATCAATTATAATCTTTCCATAGCACTTTGCTCTTCAGCAATGCTGATGCTCTGCAATTTAACTTTGTCTCTGCTTCCACATGGGGGAATAAAGGAACAGAAAGAGCGGGTTGAGCCACGGGCCCAGCCATTTTCCCACTTTCTAAATAAAAACCTGTGCCAACCAGCACAGCTGTGGCGATGAAAAGATAGAATAATTCACACAGGTAAAGGACGATAACAAATGATAGGGACCAGGGATCCATCAAAAACATGTGTGTCAAAGCAACCTTCTACAGAAAAGTAGACTCATTTAGAAACAAAGTTATTTGCATCTTCTGGTGCTCTGTGGATTTGGCTGAGTACCTGATGGTGGCCCTCCATCTCCAAACATGTCCACTCACAGACACGTTGTAAAAGGCTGCCGGCAACTGAAAACCTCCTCTCTTTGGAGACCACATCGATCCACTTCTAAAGGTCCCAGCATAATTTTGTTGGATCTCACAAAGCGCCATCACTAGGCAACCACTTTTTGGTGGGCTCCAACTTATTGCTTAAGACAAGTTTTTCTGTGTTATATCCACCGTCTACCACTCCTTCCCTCTGGGTGTTGAAATCTGTCAACTTTTCTTAAGACAGAAGCAAACAGTTTTATTTCTACTTGACCCCATGGCAAAATTGTATTGCTTTCCTTCACTGCCTTTAAATTCCTTCTCGGCATCCATTTGCTTCGTATCGAAACTGAATTGGTAGTTGCCAGGAGTCTTGTCCATTGAAACGGATTTCAATTCTAGTCCACGATTATACCAGACTTTCTTTTAAAGAGCACCTGAATCACATTTTAAAGGCACCTAAAGCCGTTGACACCTGTGCTATGCACAACAGCAGCAGCAACAAAAATGGCGTGGCAAGAGAGCGGGTCCTTCAGGAAGGTGTGCGTGCTCTGCAGAGGTGTGGAGCCCTGCGTCCCCCCAGCGCCTTCCAGCTCCCTGTCAGAACGAGACCTGGGCCTGCAGGTCTCCAGGGGAAGGCACAGGGGCCAGAGGAGCACAGAGGTAATTCAGCCCCTTAGTTCCCCCAAGCTGCAGCCAGCGAGTGAACGTAAAGCCACGTGTCTCCTCTGCTTCAGAACCCAGACACAGGAAAGGGGATCAGGAAAAGGGATGTATGCGTTACTATTCAAAGTGAAATGGGGGGCGTTTCGAAGAAGATCCTTCCTCAGTCTCCTTTTTTCCTCCTCTCTGTAATGTGTCTTTCCACCATTTTACTCTGACCCACCTCTCCCCACTTTCTGACACTCTCTCACAACCAAAAAATGTTTTAGAAACATACTGCATCGCTCCAGTCCTATTGTCAGATTTGCTGGAACTGTTTTGACTTCTAAAGAGCACCATGTGCTGCTGATTCTTGTTAAGACTGGACTTACATTTTATAGATGGAACAAGACAATGGGAAATATTTTTATATCGTATATCATTAGCCTGTGGCAGCTCATCTCCTTGGATTAGGAAGATTTCTAAAAGAACCGTGCACCTAGTTCACCCATTGCATAAAAAAATGGTACTTTGCAGAAAAGATTCTTATGAGGTGAAATTTTCCTGTATGGAGGAATTTCCTCCATGAAGGGAAATTACACCAGGTAGGAATCTTGCTGAATCTACAGTTTATAATTTTTCTACGTGTAATTAATGCACCTGCTTCAAGGCATATGTTGACTTTATGTTTGGACGGAGAAGAGGTTTCAATTTTTCAAAAAGAAGGATTATTTGGAGTCTTCCACTCCTGTTTGAATGATACAGTTTTACTCATTGTCAGTGAAGACCGACAGAAAACGCTGTTTAAGAATAAACATATCTTTCTGTATGCATGTATGTATGTAACCAAATTAATCCTTGAATGACTCCTTTGACATCAATCTTGCATGATTCATGGCAACACAACAGAGGAAAAAGTAATCCTTTGTTCGTAATTCAGAAACATGAGAAACCTGATTGTAATAAATGTATTGACTTATGCTGAACATGCCTGCATTCCCATTTTGAAAAGCATATCCTTTTGGAGCCTCAGCATTTACCACAAGGAGGATATAAACCTCGCAGAGGAAATCACCAAGACTGAAACACACCCAGCAAAACCAGAAATCCCATACCAGTTGAGTGGAAATCCCTTGCCAGCTGAGTGGGAATTTAAAGCCCTGATTGGTCAATGCTAAGGTATTCATCTTGCAGATTTTTTAGTTGCCTATTAAAATTATTTAAAGCAGCTATCAAGAGGTGCCTTTGTGAAAAGAGGATGTATAATACTGTATCAATGCCAGCAAAGAGGTACTGCTGCCAGTCTTACACTATTCCCAACACATCTTGTCTGTGGCTTGTGTGAGGTATTTCTCGTTTGTGTAGCGACATCGCATAGAAGCTCTAATCAATGATCTGGACTCCACTGTACCAGCAATTAAATGGATACAAAAGAAAGATTATTTCTTTGCTACAGAATTTGATGAAGGGATCCAAAGGAGAAGATTGACCTAGGGGAGGAAGAAGTGTTTTAGAAATATATCTAAACCCAAATTTATATTTTTCAAAATGTAAATTGTCATTCTTTCATTCACTTTACTCTGTTCTGAATGCTTAAGTTTCTACAGTCCAAAAATCACCTGATAGATCTTTTTGTTTTACAGAACTCATAAGGAATTTGACAGACCTAATTATGCTCCCCCCCTTCACAAATTTAGGGTATAATTAGTTAATCTCTTGGTTTAGGTAAATCTGAAAGTTATTCAGAGCAACATCACTCATATCAAGAGATATCCAGTATAAATTAGAGGTCATGTGGACAGCAATAATTCTAAACAAGAACATTTTGCAACTCTATCAAAACATTAGGAAGCCAGAAACCATATCAAACGAAGCAGGACAGATTGTTTTACAATGCAAACTCATTGGTAGAAGGAATGAATAGAAAAAATTAGTTGTGGTTATAAAGCCATCATGGTATTATATCATTAGTGTATGGGGTTAACAGTTATGGTTAACCATTACACCAGAGGAAATAGTTCCAGTGCCAGAATACTTAAAATCAGCACTCAAATGTGCTTTGTTCAAGATACAACTTATCAGTAAGTCTCAATCGAACAATCTCATTTGAATTAGCCAACATGAGCTGCTGCTACCTAATGTTTCCAAAGGATTGATAAATATTAAACTAGCAAAACAGAGGTCAATTTTAGGGAAGTTTTGAAACCAGTAACAGAGTGATCTTCCCTTTCTTTTTGTCTTCTTCAAACAGTAGCTCAATGAAAGCTCCATTTGTTTAAGAAAACAGTGTTAGTAAACATAGATCAGAATGAGATCTTATGTGGATAAAAACATACCAGAAACTAGAGTAGTTAGGAGGCAGGACTGACTGAAGCAATTAAGAAATACATGCCCATCACTCCTTGGAGCTCTAGGTCAATACTGCAGACCATACGTCTAGCCTACCAGATCTGGAAGCTTGTATTTGTTAGAGAAGTGAGCAACTTCTTGTGCACAGTGATAACAACTCTGAATGTCCCTTCTTGCTTGAGGAAAGAGATGGCCTCAGGCAAAGCAAGAATCTTGCAAAGAAAAATCCCAGCGTCCATTAGACACTACGGGTAGGACCTGAAGGTGCGAGGCAGTGTATGAGTACACACAGGCTGGATCACTCCTGCCCCAGAAGGCTTAATGAGAAGTGTAGCAGCAATTGGAGCTGGTTTATTATTTTAGTCAGAAAAAGCCTGAAAAATCCTATTTTGCTGTGTGTTTTATCTTCCATTGCAGAAAACTAAAACAGCAGCAGCAAATAAACCTTGTACAAATTCAATTTGGAAATCACTTCAGCAAAAATGAAGAGACACAACAAATTATTGAGGTTACCAGGTTTGAAAAGACCTTTATAGGGAGACAAGGTGAACTGGAGGTGTAAATAATTTTTTAAAATTGAATGGGTTTTCTAAGAAAGCTTTAAAACAGACAATGTACAAGGTGAGGATAAAACAGAGATTTAGAATGTCATCTAACCATGGGAATTCAAACTCGGGAACGAGGCCGCTCACCTCTGGGACAAATCCTCCAGCTCCCCATGGAAAGTGCTAGCAAGCAAGAAACTGAGAACTGTCGCAGCAGCAGGTGGACCGTAGCCACAGAGAAACCCCTTCCACAGCCATGCCTATGAAGACGCCAGAAGGCACTGAAAGCCTGCTCCCATAGATCAACAGAGATGCAAAAACACATGAGGACCAGGACACACACATAAGCTTCCGAAAACATGTCAAGTGCCTCAAGCAGGAAGAAGAAATGTGTAAGAGAAGTTGTGCATTATCTCCATAGCTAGAACATTGGTGTGACAAGGACAATGACAAAGGCCATATCTACGTTCTCTTGATCCACAAACAGACTCACATAAAATAGGCCAACACAGCAAAGCCATCACTTCTTCCTTTTCTCCTCATCTAGAAATTCTCTCAAAATCCATGATATTTTGGTGATATCAGTGAAGGTGACAGAGCTTATGAGCTTTTGGCTCGAGACCAAGCTGTTGAAAAACTTCTCAGACCTTCAAAGCTCCTTCCAAGACTGCCCTAATTACCTCTACTGCAAACACCAAGTCACCAACGAACCGCCTAAAGAACTCAGCTTTTGCAATTTGTGAGCCTTCCCCTTTCTCCCCACTCATCTGTGCTGGCAGGTTGATTTTCTCCTCAATCTGGACTAAAAAAAAAAAGACATCAATTTATTTTTTCGAATACTAACAAAACCCAACGGGAGAATCAGGCAAGAAGAAAATTGCAGGCTTTTCAATCTCCTATTGTAGGGAAGTATGCTGGAAAGACATTCATAAAATGAAATGAATGTAAAGAGTACATCCAAGAGCGCAGATTAGTGAGGAACGCATGTGCTAGGATTTGCATAATTCCAGCTGGTTGGTGGAACATTTCATATTAACAATAATGCTAAAAATAACGTATTTTGAATATACTTGAATAGACTATGCTTAAGCACTGCTGTTTTCTTCACAGTTGATGGGTGCTCTATGAGAATCAAAGGCAAATGCGGGGCAGGAAAATTCATCAAGTCAGGTGGCTGCAGACAGCACTGCAAACAGCTACAGCTATTGCAGTGAAAAATGCCAACATATATAACCAAACAAGACAAAATTCCTCCACCTACTCATCAATAATCCTTTAGTGCCTGCAAGAATCCAGACATTAAGTTCTTGTTCAAGCGAAGTTCAGACCTGTTCGATAGTGGGTCTAAATTAAGCATTGCAAGGCTGAAGAGACTGCTGAAACTACATTGTCTTAAAAACTCACGTGGTTTCAGGGGTCTCTACTTCAGTGCCTCTAAGCTTTGAACTGCTAAAAAGATACTCTATCTTTTATGCTTTTGGTTTGCTCTCTGTCTAAGGCTTCTCTACCTCTAGCTCATAATTTTATTTTGTGTCTTTTGATTTGGTGTTTTTCTTAAAGCCCAGCTCCTTCAATGATATGTTTATGTAAGGATTTCATTTTTTGCTTTAAAATAAAACCCCAGATGCTCTTAGCCTTCGTTATTGAAAAGAGGAGTTTTGAAAACATCACTAAGCTGAAGATAAAAGATCAAAAACCAGAAGGCAACTAAAAAGAATGCACATTTTGTTTTAAAGGCCCGTATTTTTTTCAGCCAACATCACGATGTTTTTGAAGTATAACATGATTTATAAAGGTTGGAACTGGAGAAAAAATACAAAGAAAGTGCCTTTTCCTGTAAGCATGAAGATACCTGTTTAACTGTACATACCAGTATTCCCAACAAGTTAATGGAACTGTTCACATATATGTGAGAACATGTATGAATATTCAAAATATGTGACAAACATTAGTGGTAAAAACACTTTTTGCTGACTCAGGCTGGATAGAAAATTTTATTCATTTTTGTTTCTACATATTAAAAGTGAATATCAGCCCTGAGGATGTAACCATGGCTCAGCCTACAGACCATCGTAAGTGTTGTATCCTAAGTGTTGCGTGCATACATGAAGAAAAAAAATAGAACATCTGCCAAGCTCTGGAGTTACCAAATGCCTAAACCATTAAATAAAATGGGGGCAGTGGCCTGTGAATAGAAAATACTGATTGCATAAGGCTAAAGTTTGGGTGATAAGGTGACAAAAAGAGGACATTCTCAAACTGAATATCTCCTGAAAGACTATGTCAGCAGCCTCCACTAAACTCAGAAAGACCCAGTTCGTGAGTCTGACTTACGAATGAACAGTAGATATATGATTGACTCATTCATACCTCAGCTTTAATTTTTCAGTATGTCAGTAGCTTGATTTTCAGTCCCGGAACACCTACAGCTCCACTGAAGTAGCAGGAGATGTGAGAATTCAGCCTCTTTGAAAATTCAGCTAAAGGCACTTGGAGTTATGAACAAAACGCAGACTCAGTTGCATGCCTATTACTGTATGATCATTATGACTACTCACAAATTAGGCACACAGTCGCACACATGGTCTTAGTCACATGGGGGAGAATTTCAAAGACACATCACGGGATGATAGGAATCCAACTCCCTATAAAAGAACGTACCTTTGAAAAGCTCACCCTGGGCTTTGAACAGCTTTTCACAATGGATCTCTTCTAGGATTTGGTGGTAATAGAAATTGTTCCTTATATATCACTGGATAATAACTCAAGATTATTGAAAAAATGCTTAGTTTTTCGCAAGAGGAGGGAAACTTCACACATTGCTCCTGGGAAATGTATGTTGCAACAAGAGGAACAATGTAGGGCAAAGATCATGCAAGAGTGAAACAGAAATATAACTGCTATGCTGCTACATGAGGGAC
The DNA here is from genome assembly GCA_013398815.1 of Ibidorhyncha struthersii. Taxonomy (NCBI): domain Eukaryota; kingdom Metazoa; phylum Chordata; class Aves; order Charadriiformes; family Charadriidae; genus Ibidorhyncha; species Ibidorhyncha struthersii. The sequence goes on along the minus strand of VZSZ01008930.1, from coordinate 392,637 downwards.
ATCTTATTTTAGCCCCCTAGTATATCCGTTGTTTGTTTACAGAGACTTCATGCCATAGGGGTAAAAAAAATAAACTACCTTCCAGTTAAGCTCATTCACAAAATTAAAGCAATTTTGAACCATCCTTGTATGCTTTTGTTCCATTACAGATTAAAATTAACTTAATCTAGTTTATTGTTTTTTTCACAGTCTTCAGTGTTTGCCTTTTTATAATAGACCCAACACTTAACTACAGGGCATGTAACTGGGGGCGAGAGGGGAAGGTTAAGCACCTTTATCAATCTCAGTCAAGGGTTTCAGTCTCAGTGTCACTTAGGATTCCGAGTATAATCATGCAGTTAGCTTTTAAAATCGCACAGATGTATTTCAAATGTTTGCTTAGTTGAATCTGTTATACTTCGATGACATCACTCTATACCATAAGAGTATGGCAAGGAAATATATAATAAGTATGATAGCATTAATAAATAATCATTTTAAACTACAACCATGCCTTTACTTGCTCTTTTGATCTTTACTGTCTAAAACGCATTTAGGCAACAGGTAAAACAAAGTTCCTTGGAGTATACCATCTTCTGAAATGTTATGAAGTAATGGAAAAATAGTGATCCATAGGGTAAAGCTGTGATTTCACGTGCAGTCTTAGCTCTGGAGAAGTCAACAGGAATTTCACTGCTATTTGGGGAATTTTACTCTGAGCAAATACTGTTATCTACATTTTTTATGACCTATCCAGATACTGTTATCCACATTTTTTCTGAAGACAATAAATAACACGCAGCCAAGCAGCTAGTTCTGAAAGAGAAGGATGAGAACAGAAGAAAAAGCCTGACAGCCCACGTAGGGTATCAAAGTGATACCACCCACAGTCTGTGCACTGTCTTTGCAGGAGTAACGTTTATCGCCTGTCCCAGAAATCTGCGTTTCAGCCCACAATTCCAGCTTCACGAGTCTCTTTCTTCCTCTGTTCCTTGGGTAAGGACAACTTTAGCCTTCTACTACGGGAATTATTATTAGGATAGGTGGATTATTCAAGTTAGTTTCAAGATGATTTACGGTAAGCCTGATCTCTAAGACACAATTACAAAACTGGGAGCTGGACATCTGAAATTTTGTCTCCAAATTCAGTTCTCCCAGTGGCTGAATGCTTGATGTCACGGTAGGTTTTGGTAACAAAAAGAATGATAGATTCTTCACCATAAACCCTATAAAGCTTGATTCATCACATAATCCTGTATTTAACAGAAAACAAGAAGGTGAGCAGAACATAATACTGATGGCCAACTTTTACCCAGAGAACTTTAACAGGTAGTCTGACACCCTGGAGACCAGATTTTCAATTTGAAAATCGAATATAACCTGAGCTAAAGATATGTTGGAACACTACCAAAATATTATCTGTCCACAGAAAATGTGAAAAGAGGAGGGAGGAAACATTTTGGGAGTCATCACCAATTGATTATCCATGATGGCGTGGGAGGGGCAGGAAGCGAAGACCCCATTTGAAGAGTACATGATATTTGGAATAGTTTCACGGGCAACTGATGATATTATGTATTATCTAGTCTTCAAGTTATTAGCTTTTTCTCTGTGTTCCTTTTATTTGCCATAGTCTGGTTTTAGCCTGAAACTTCCCAGCAAAGTATTTTTTTTCAGCTTAGTTAGAGGAATAGTCAGGAGTTCTGTATTTTCTGAGTTGGATGCAAAAGACAGATGCTTATACATGCTATGGTACAGTTAATTTCTCATAGTGCTTATACCAGGACAGGAGAGAGGACAGCATTTTGCAGGCTTTCTTATGAAGCAGCATACCAGGGGAAGAGTTGCAGTTACGCATTACAGTTCAGTCTCTGAAGCTGGATTGAATCCATATCATTTGCTTACATCTTTGCAAGATCTTCAAGGCATATCAGCTGCAATGCGTTATTCACAATGTCAAATATTCTAGACAGGCCAGAAATAAATCTGTCTATGAGCTATGACTAAGAAATCATCCATCAGCAACACAAAAGTAATCTCTGCTGTATTCTAGTCCAAAGTCCAATTGAGAGGGTCTAACATATTGGCCGAGATTGGTTGCTTCTGAGGTTGGCTTTTTGCCATTTTCTCAGTCATCCCAGAAAGAAACAAGAAATTAGGCAGTGTGTTAGCTTGCCAAACCAATGACATCAAAAAAATAGTGCTGATTGGATTATTGTGTTTTCAGGGAAGGTGATAAATAAAAAGAAAAATATTTTGCATTACGTATGTAATGCAAAGACTTTTTACACACTCTTCATAATCGGAAGCATATCAGCTATTTTTTCCCCAGGTTCTTTCTCTCTCATAAATCCTCTCCAAAGAGCTGCTATGCATCAAATTCTGAGGACCAGAAAGTCCTTATGAATTTATGATCGTATCTTCCTCTCAGGTTAAGGGATGAGTTTGGTGGCCAACACTGGACAAAGCATGATACATGTAAAAACCTTAAAATGGCATGCTATGAAATTTTGATGATCCATCACGCATCACAATCATAGGTAAGAATGCTATGGATACACTGCAGACCTTCGTCTGAGCTGCGGAAATTACAGGTGACCTGCACACAGCAACCATTGACCTGAGGACATTGGTACCTAACCCATCTCTGGGCAGCTCCTTGCGCCCGAGTGGTGACACGTTCTGCAGTTTCAGTGCACATACTCCAGCATCTGCTAAACTGGAGAGGAGGAGAGCAGTGAGCTGACATCCTGCTTCTTTTCTCACCATATGATGTAGCAGACCTTTAAAATAGGTCTAAAACAACAGCAAGGGGGGCACAGAAAAATAATTTAATTTGATACATTACATTGCCTTTGTGCCTGTATGATGCAATGCATAAAAACTGTTTTAAATGGGAACTTCGTTTTACTGTAAGCTAACAGAGGCTTTTAAAACCCACAAGCATTTATCCCTCTATCTGAAGGACTCCTGCATGTAGGTCACTGTTAGAAACAGCTAGTTTTGGAGCGGGGAAAGGGCAAGGTATGCTAAATATTGCTGATTTCTGTTCGTCCAGCTTACTTCGGGTTCCTTCCTCCTCCCCAAATCCTCTCTCTCTGAACACTCTGGTCCAACACAACATCCATTACTGTCATCTTCAACACAGGCCTAAATCTGCTGCCACTGAAGTCGATGAGAGTACCTTTTTAACAGGAGTAGCGCCGGTCACTGCTGCAGACGCAGCCTTATAGCAAGATCAGCCTGCCCTTACACCACTTCAAGTGAAATCCCAGTCCCTCCAAGCCCTTGCCTCAGTGTCAATTACCAAGGAGAAAGGGAAGCACAAACTCTGGGTATTTCCTTCATCTTGCGTTTGGTTTTTTTTTTTCAACAAAAGCAAAACAGCCAGCCCATGAACTTCCCTCTAGAACAGGGTGTACTCCACTCATATGCTTCAGTCTCGACAGCAAACAGCCCGTGTTGCTAGGCTTAATTGCTATTTGGCAGCTCTAACCATCCAAACTTCTCCAGCAGTTTTCAGATGCTGCAAGCCCGCGGCTCCCTGAAAAAACATCAGAATTCATTCCCCACTCCTGTATTTTGGATACCCCTTGTCCTGAACATTTTGCTATGCAGTTTACACTGGGTAACAATTGTCAGTTGACACAGATACTGGTTTGTTTGACTACAACTCCACCTGGATCACATTGCAGGAAAGAAATAAGTTTGGGACAAGATTCATCTCACTGAACTTACTTTATTTCAGAGTTAGGGTGTGTATCCTAGGCTAGCCAGGTAATTCCCATTATAACCAGCAAGAACACAGGCAGCCGAAGATTCATTTAATTCCACCACAGGCTTCTAAATTAAGTGCAATGAATTTACCTCCTTTACTCCTTGACTGTAGAGACAACCCAGAGAATTAGCTTGTGCTCATTGCTTCCTTTTTAAGATCTGGTTAAGCAGCGGTCACATGATCTGAGCTCCATGCAATAGTGTCAGATCCCAGTGGGAATTTGATTGGCGCATATATTCCAAAAGATTTCAAATAGCTTCTTAGTGGCTCTCTGTTTACCCAAAACACCATATGTTCGGTAACTTCAAGCCAAGCTCTAAGAAGTCTAGCTGAGGTGTTCAAATGTCTTAATCTGTTCCTCTTAGAGACTGGTAAAATATGTTTTATGAGATAATATAGCAGAGTCCATCTTTTCAAATGACAATCAGCAATACATTGTTTTATGTTCGGTTTCCGACACACATAGAAAACGTATTTTTCAATGTATGATATTTTTCAGTTTGATTTTTCAGCAGGCTTTGAAATTTGCATGTAATTTTTACTTTTCAGCCAGCTGAACATACAAATAATACTATAATTGATTTTGGCATTCAACAGAAGAAATCGAGTCCCAGGTATTTGGGGGTTCTATTACTAAAACCCATTTTAGTTACAATTTTTTTTAACAACTTAAAAATCAATATGCAAGAAACTATAGTGCCATGCTAAATCTTCCTAACATGAAACAGCGTGACCTGGATAGGCTGGAGAGTTGGGCAGAGAGGAACTTAATGAAATTCAACAAGGGTAAATGTAGGATACTGCATCTGGGGAGGAATAACCCTATGCATCAGTACAGGTTGGGGGCCGACCTCCTGGAGAGCAGCTCTGTGGAAAGGGACCTGGGAGTCCTGGTGGACAACAGGATGACCATGAGCCAGCAATGTGCCCTGGCGGCCAAGAGGGCCAATGGCATCCTGGGGTGCATCAAAAGGAGTGTGGCCAGCAGGTCGAGGGAGGTCATCCTCCCCCTCTACTCTGCCCTGGTGAGGCCGCATCTGGAATACTGCGTCCAGTTCTGGGCTCCCCAGTTCAAGAAGGACAGGGATCTGCTGGAGAGGGTCCAGCAAAGGGCTACAAAGATGATTAGGGGATTGGAACATCTTTCATATGAGGAGAGGCTGAGGGATTTGGGTCTCTTTAGTCTGGAGAAAAGAAGATTGAGGGGGGATCTTGTTAATGCTTTCAAATACTTGAAGGGAGGATGCCAGGGGGATGGGAGCAGTCTTTTTTCAGTGGTGCCCATTGATAGGACGAGGGGTAATGGGCACAAACTTGAACATAGGAAGTTCCATCTTAACATGAGGAGGAACTTCTTTACTTTGAGGGTGGTGGAGCACTGGCACAGGCTGCCCAGAGAGGTTGTGGAGTCTCCCACTCTGGAGACATTCAAAACCCGCCTGGACGCTGTCCTGTGCAACCTGTTGTAGGTGACCCTGCTCTGGCGGGGGGGTTGGACTAGATGATCTCCAGAGGTCCCTTCCAACCCTGACCATTCTGTGATTCTGTGATTCTCTGTGATTCTGAGAACAAATTAATGACTTAGTGGGTGAAACTCTGGAATGCTGACAACTGCAGGCTAGATTTCTGTAATGTACTGGTAGCATGGTCAACAGCCTGCAACCAAAATGTCTTATAATCTTTATTTGAACCATCCATTTATGCCTTTAAACTTACACTGCTATTATACCATTAGATATTTTTTTTTCCTTACCAAAGCTTACTTTACTTTCTTGGGCAAATTCTGCAGTAACACAAAATCTTGGCCTGGGGTTGTTTGAAGAAACAGGTGTATATAGAAAAGAAACAAACATCAAACTTAGTAGGCATTCATGCAGGGTAAAATACATTTACCTTGCACGTTGAGATGCTGGAAGGGGGAAGTATCTGAAAGAGTAATTAAGAATAAAATACAGTAAAAAGCCATGCATCCCTTCATCTTACACTCTCTTTAACTCTCTGCTTTTCCTTCAGTCTCCTCCCAGTCAGATTTTCTTGCATGCAACTTACAGATGAAATACTTTCATGCTCCATGTAAAAATAGTGTCAGGTTATACTAATTTCTAGCAGGGTAATTGCTGAGACACAGGTGGTGTGAAAGAAATGGATAAAGGAAGACTTCTTCTTCAGAGCCTTTTCACAGAGAGAGACGAACCAGATGTTGCAATATTTTCCACTGCTACTCTATTATTGTACCCTCTGGCTTGGGAAGTTCCCAAATCTAGGAAAGTATAAGGACAAAGTATCAACATAAGCTCACCAAAACACTCACTACTTCCTCGTGCTGAAGATGGGCATGGGCAACCTGGACTTTCACTCTGACCTGTTTCTGGCTGTTCTTACATCTGTTACATCTACTAATTTCCACCTGATGTAACAGACCCATCAGCCTACACAACCAGGCAGCTCTGGGGCTATCCCTGGCATGAGACATGCTCAAAACCAGTCTAAAGTAATTTTTTCTCCCTGCAGAAACCTATGCCAAGACCCTGTCTTTTTTTAAAATCTCTGCTATAAGATTTCATGGCCATCTCAACAGACACCACTGCTTAGAGAATGTAGTTATAAAATACTATCCCATAAACTCTGAAAACTATTTGGGGACTATAAAATCGCTACAGCGATTTTGTATTACTCACCAAAAATAAAGGGGTGGAAGAGTAACAGGAATTCAAACTTCTTGCAGAAAAGATAGCAAATACTTACTTATTTGATGGCAATTAACTCCACCTCCTTGTTACCTTCAGATCTTTTAAGGTGTCACTCTAAGTGATAATTACTCAGAAGTAAATTTTAGCCATTTTTAAAGGCCAGAAAATTTACTTCTGAGAAAGAAGGCTAAATTGCTTTTCTTAAAACAAGATATTCAAAAAGTCTTACAATAAGTATATCCTGACAGAAATAACTGCATTTAAGACCTAGAGATTCTACTTTGTTTTTATATTTATAGGGTGATATCCTATTCCCACAAAAGCCAATGTTACTTTTGACATCCGTTTCAATGGTGGCAGAATTTCACTCACTGAGTTCAATGAAATTTATTAGATTTTCATGTTAAATGCAGAGGAAAATCCTGTTCAGATTTCCTGTTAATCCAGACTCGGAGTTTCTGCATGGCTAAAGCAAGAGAGTTGGTAACCTCAGATCTTTTCTAAACTGTACAGAAATGACCCAATTTCCCACATTCTTTTGAATACTAAATCTTTGAAGCCTGTGATGTAGGGAGGAACCGCTATGTTGCACTTTGAGTTTCACTCAGTATTCTGACTGCAGTCTTCATAAGTCTGCAAGGATTTACATTCATTGTCTCTCCAGAGTCACTTGCAAAATGATTTCTAAAAATTTTCTCTTTCAACTACTATTAGACACTGTCTAATACAGGAACAAGGAATTCCTGGCCCAAGGGCTGGATACAATCTGCAACTTAATTTCAGGCAGACTGCAGCCAAATGAGTTTGCATGTGTGTGTATTTATTATTGGATGAAAAACAAAGGCGTTTATTAACATATGACTTGCCAAACGTCTCTGAGACCTAGCTGGTCCTTCTCAAGGAAAGGCTCTCTGCCCCAGATCTAGTAACTTGCAATTCAACATTACAGCCACCAGCCAAGCAAGACAGAAATACAATATTGCAGAATATTATGCAATTCATAAACGCAGTATTCCAATGTGATTGTCAAGTAGGTTTGCTGTGCTGGTACAAAGGGCACCATTAGCAGGCGGAGAAGTTCCTCAGTACTGGCAGCTTCACTTTAGTCAACAGCAAAGATGGGGAGGGAGGGGGAGAGAGGGAGAAATGACTCTACCTTCAGCATCAGAGTCCAGGGATTTGGGGACTGCCAGGAAAACAAACAAACAAACAAACTAGTATCCTTTTGCTTTCAAACTGAGCATTTGATACAGAAACTGAGGAGGAGACAAAATGAATAGAAGACTCCACAACAAGACTCGTACAAGGTTCCTTTTTAAGGAGAACTATACTTTGCTATCAAGCAACATTAAAAGCAAATGCAAGAGGACGGGGCCAGACTCTTTTCTGTGGTGCCCTGCAAAAGAATAAGGGGCAACAGGCACAAACTGGAACACAGGGAATTCCATCTGAACATAAGGAAGAACTTCTTTACTTTGAGGGTGGCAGAGCACTGGCACAGGCTGCCCAGAGAGGCTGTGGAGTCTCTTTCTCTGGAGACACTAAAAACCTGCCTGGACATGATCCTGCCCAACCTGCTCTAGGTGAACCTACTCTGGCAGGGGGTTGGACTAGATATTCTCCGAAGGTCCCTTCCAACCCGTGCCATTCTGTGATTATGTAATAGATTGAGGGGAAAAAAATGTTCAGAACTGCAGGAAGTTGCTCACATCCTACTGTTACTTGATCTGAACCATCTCATATCCATATAGGTCATTGCTGTTTCCTGCTGTCCGTCACTGATAAATGACTGTTCATGCAGTAAGAGCCACTGTCATGCAATAGCTGTACTCTAGTGGACATTTTAAGGCTCCTTGGATTGGTAGGTGGAGGGAAGGAAGGGAGGGAGGGAGGAAGGAAGGAAAACCGGTGAAGAAAAGAGGTGGAGAGGCAAACAAGAGAGAGGAAATGTTGCGGGTTTACATTGTCACCCTTCATAAATCTTGATCGTGTCTTCAACAAGATCTAGAAAAATCACAATTTCACTCCAGGCCAGGACAGGGATGTTCATTACCCAAGTTCAAACTGTATGAAAAATTACTGTGGGAGAATAATTCAGAATTGATTTATGGCTAAATTGAGGGAAGCGGAAGTGCCATGGCCAATCCACTGCCGTTAAAATATCTTCCAACCTTGCACCCCCACTAAAAGCTCTGCACAAAGCTGCTTCTATCATTTGAGTACCCAAACACAAGGCAGTAACCCAGTACATCCCATTAATCATTCCAGCCATCCTAGAAATGAAAGCTGCAATAAAATGGAGAAAGGGGATAAATGTTAGTAATTGATTTCTATCTGGAAAAATATACCATTCTAAAATAAAACACTTATCTCTTTACAAGTCTGAGAGAGTCCTTAACAATATTTGTATTAAAAAAATCTAATCAAAGTATTCATGTTTCTTTAAGAAAAAAAAGAAAAAATCTGTCAGAGGGAAGACTCAGGCTTCAGAATTTTCGTTTGTCTTATTAAAAAAAAAATCTAATTTCTTGAGTGATGTTCAGAGAGAGCTAAAGAGAGGCAAGGCTGTGTACGACAGATCTTTTCTGAGATCAGCTGTTCAATGTCTCCATATACTTCAAATCAATACAAAGGGCACATGGATGTTTAGATTAATATCTGTGTTCCAAGAAGGGCAAAAATATCTAAAGCCGTGCATTAGCTTCTATGCTCTCCAGCAAGTTTATCATCAACAGACACGTTACTTTAGAGCTGCATCATGCCTCTAGGAAAATTTAGCTCATGCACTGCCATGGCACAAGCAACATGTGGACCCAGAGCAGCAACAGAATATTTGGGAAAGGGAAAGGAAGGGAAAAATGATGAATCTGCTTCAAGGAACAATCTCTCAAAGCAGCAGCCATCCTTCTGACACTGTGAAGGGAACTAGGACCCACTGGGGAAAAAGCTATCTAAGGACAATGCTGAAAGAAGGAAATTATGAAAGCCACTGGAAAAAAAAATCTGTGTTATTCTTATCTGCATCATACTGAGCACTCCCCTATCATGTTTCTCAATAAATTCATTTGTGCACACACACAAACACCCATACATACACATATGTTTGTTTCATATACACCTAAGTAAGTGGCTTTGGGCTAGCTAATCAAGCAATTAAATGCACATATTTTTTCCAAAGCACACAAACCAGAATCATGACATATTACGTATTAGAAAAGACATTTTGAAGTTCCACAGTAGCTGAATGACACTGCAATAGCACAAGCACCAGACATGTCTATCAAAGGCGCTTTTTTTTTTTTGTAAATGAGCACAGTACACTGAATTATTAACTCCCCTTATAGAATGCAAACAGGATTTCAGAAGAGGGATGAATCAGGAAAAAGTCAAGTAACAGTTTGAGAACTGGAGCATGAAGTAACTAACAATCCTTCTGAAGATGCACATTTGTCAGGAATTAGACTTTTGTAGGACTGAGGCTGTCATCTCTCCTTTCCCCCTCGTAAAATCTTAGGGTTTGCGACATAAAGCCTGAACTGTTACTATCACCTCCCCAATTAGTCATAATTAGTATCTTTTTGAACAACTGTGAAGTTTCATCCCACGCCCCTGTGGGCCTATGCTACAGGATGAGAAGAGAGTAAGTTCCTGACTTCTCGTCTCCAATGTAATCTGTGTTCTCCATATGTCTCTCATTTCTCCTCTTCACGACTTTCTAAGGCTAAATTTTTGGTCCCTTTTCTGGCAGGAGTTTTCCCAGCCTCTTGAATGTTTTTGTCACCCTTTTCCCAGTCCCCCTTTTTCAGCCACGTCCTTTTTGAGATGGGGAGGCCAAAATTGTACACTGCACTCTAGCTGAGACCACAGGCACAGATTTATACAAAAGGCTGTATAACATATACGCTCCCAGTTACTCGATTTCTTAATAGTCATGAATGATATGCAACCTAATATCACAGTTGGTTGTAATTTGAGCAACTGTCCCCACTGATCTCTCATACTCGGCTCTTCTGAATCCGGCAGGACTGACTGTTCACACTCAGTCTTACTTTATTCACCACTGATCTTTATCCAGCACTGCTCTCCCACTTGGTGGAAAACTTTACAATTCTCTGAAGGTATTCATAGTTTGTACTGCTCCCAAACATACTAAGTAAGTATTTCCACTACAGATTTCGCAACTTTATGACTCCAGCCCTCTCTCAATACCAGCAATAAATGGGTAAACAACAGGAATCTTAATTAATTTGCAGATGTCCAAGCCCAAATTTGGTCTCTTTCAATCCAAGCAGATTAGCCTAACAACCCTCTGCTTTTCCTCTCCTCCCCTGCTTTCAGCCATAACAGCATTTTGACTCTCACTCCACAACATTAGTGTTTCTTTTGTCCAGAGTTTTGTCAAAGACCTGTCACTCACAGCATTTTGTTTGCAATTACTCATGACTTCTCCAAGACATTCTCCATGCTAGATCACTGAAACATCAGCTCTCATTGTAAAAAAAAAAAAAAAAAAAAAAAATGCTGGTGGACTACATCATGCCATAATCTCTCTAGTACTTTACTATTGTTTTTAAATGAGGATTTCAAGTTGGTTGCCAAGTCCAGATGTAAAGTGTTACTTAAATGTATCACTGAATTAACTAACTATGCCTGTAACTGATTCACAGCTGAAGCTCTGTTTTCAGCAGAATTTATAGAAGAGACGCAAGCCTCAGATCACTACTAAACCCAGCCACAAATCAAAGTCCTCTGGCATATTGCTCTTATTGCCTCAAAGCCCTCCAGAATTTTAATTACATTCTTCAAGGAAAGCAATGGCCAGGCCCAGCTGCCATGCAGGAATTCAGGATTGTGATGCAGGATGGGAATCGGCAATCCAGGAAGGACAGGAAAAATGAGCAGGACACAGTGCCTTCCATGATCTCTGCTGCACCAAGGAGGAAGCTCTGTCAAGGAGTTTTATTTAATTCTTCTACTCTGAGAAAAGGTCACCTGAATGCTGGGTACTTTGAGGATGAACGGTAGAAAAGAACAAGCCAGAAGAATTCCACTGACTCAACAAGCAGAGAGGAAGAAAGAAAACCTGGTGCATATGAAGTGGTCCAACTCCACTTCCGTCATCCTGGAGGGAGAGTCAAAGACTACTGAAACCATACCAGAGACCAATATGACAGCAGGGTTATTGTAAATGATAGCCATAATAAAAAAACAATAAAATTACAAGGATGCACGGGTGTTATTACACTTCAGAAATTAAATTCCAGCACTCGAAAAATCACCAGCATAGACATACTCTGAAATCTGTCAGACAGCCCTCACAATGACAGCATTGCTTCCTTGGGGCTCAGTCCTCCCTTGCCTGAAATCAGAGTCTGCCTCCTTTCCAGTTTCAGCAGCTGCAGGACTAAGATGTTGGCAACTTTGTCACATGCGAGTGTTTCCGCATGGTCAGTGGGAGGAACTGCAGCCACTCTCCTCTGGATTCCCTGTCCTGCACCTTGTTTGTTCATGAGTTTGCAACACTATTGAATGTCTCATTATTAAACCAAATACCACCGCATTGATTGAAACGCAGCTCAAAAGTAAGCATTTCTTGTTTATTTACCCCAAAGTATACAGCACACAGAGCAAAAGGACAAGAACAACAAACCCTATGTGTGTGCTTCCCCTTCTCCATCACAGCTGCATTTCATCATGTCATCCACCCTACAGTCACAGTCTCTGGGTTGGGAATGTAGCTCTGTTCCCAGCATGCTCCCCATTTGCCTGTCAGTTCCGTGTCATGGGTGCTGAGTAACCCTCCTTATTCCTTACACCAGCATCTTTAAGGCTTTAATATTCTGTTTGATCTGTTTTAGGCTGTGGGAGGAGTAACCGATTCTCTGTCTGGCTTATTAGCTATGTAGGGAATACTCCCCAATAAACATATTCTGTAGCATTTCCTTTAGACCTTTTATCCATGCCATTGTTCTGCCTTTTATTTTAAGACTTTTTTGTTTACACATTCAGGTGAGTGGATATAATGCAAATAACCTGAGAGCCAACGTTATTTATCACATTACTGCACATAACACCCTCATTCTCCCCACCAGCCTTATACTCTATAAAAATATACAAGAGTAAACAGGCACTCCATAAAAAGAAATCCAGGCATCTAGTGTTAAAACTGAACAGCTAAGAATTTAGCAGCAGCAAATATAACCTCACCTCCTTGTGAATAATGCCTTGCTATTTAGTCTGGTTACATGATGACGCACCGTACTGCAAATACTATGCTTTGGTATCAGCTTTTCTCTACAATCTTCAATACAAGTCTAAAAGATTACGTATGTGGAGGCCAAACAACCCAATTGAAGGACTGAAAGAAAGCAAGTATGTTTGAAAATTCAGAGTGTTATTAAAAAAAAAATATACAAATCAGGATGAAAATATTGAAGCACTGGCAGTGTAATGTGAAAAAAATGACACATACTTCAAAAGGCAGGGTGCCACTGCACATGAAAGGAAAGGAAAGAAATAATGTAATTACTTCGGCTGAACAGCTTTGCCCAACTTTCTGCCCAGACCTTCAGAGCAAAGAAGGTTCACATCAGTTGTCTCTGCAGTTTCTTCGGAGGTACTGATAAAGGGGTAACAGTGTGACTTAAAATAGAAACATCTAATACTCAAGTCTCTTGCTCACCACAGATGAGGCATATCCCTGGTTAACAACGTGGGCTTCATCTTTGTGGAGACTTAGAATATTTTCAGAGCACTTGGCCAAAAGTCCCAACAACCCTGCCACCAAGCTGAGAAGTGAAAAGGCACCCATCTGTTTGTTTTATGTTGTCTCATGAAGAAAATCTTCAGAAGAATTTTACAGGGAAGTTTTTAGAGAAAATAAAAATATTTATTTTTTTCCTCTACTGAGGATTTCTGGGTTCACACTGACATTTGATTGAGCAGTTACTTAGCATGCTGTACACCATATTTCACTTACAACAACAGTGTATACAGTAAAGTTCCCTTTTTCCCCAGGAGATAACAATACGGTCTATTTTTCATAGAAAGTTACTTTTTTTTCCAAGGGTTTCTTTTTTTCTTTTTTTCAAAGGCTCAAATGAGGGAAAACATGTTTGGAAGGAAGGCTCTATGACGAGTACATAGAGTACTCAGCCACTGAGTTTGGAGGTACAAAACTTGCTTCTATGATACATTAAATATCCTACCATGGTCAAACAGACACACACAATAACATTTATATATGCAAAGGATCCACAACCATAGGTCTGCCATCTCCTCTAAAATTTGCTTCAGCAGCAGATTTTGTAGTCATCACCAGGCACCTGTAAGACATAAGAATAAGGAACAAGTGTTAGCAGAGAGACACTTCTCCCATTCATAGCTTGTTGCTCAACAGAACTTGCAAGAAACTTTAACATCTATCAACAAGGATGACTAATTCATCTTCCTGTCCTGCACTGCTCTATGATCAGCAGACTAATGAGATCAGATTTATCTGTGATCTAGGTGTACAGCAGGGGTAGCAGGGCTATCCATGAATACGTCCATCAGTACCCAAACCTATAAAAGATTGAGGAAATGAAGCAGCATCACACCCATCGCCCACATCCAGTAAGGCCACCCTCCATTTGGTGCACAAAGTGGGTGTTTCTGCCCACCTGTACAGAGGTACCAAAAGGACATAGCATTATGTTTTGGGATTATGGTACTCATGTAGTTAATCGCATGGTGGGAAAAGGTAAGACAGCGAGCGTGCATTTGTAATACACCACCTAGCTCACCAAAAGGAGCAGTAAAAGCTTTTAAACAGACACAACAACAAAAACAATTAAGGAAACTCCTTCAGTTCACAACTACCTGGGGCGAGCACGTGAACTGGTATACAAGCTGCCTGGAGGCCCTGGAGAGCAGTTGCTGAATTAGCAAGGATTGGAACGACTAATTGGTGATTGTTTATCAAATAATACACTAGCAATTCCACTGTACTCTAAGGGGGAGGGAAGAATAAAGCTATTTCAGGTGCCACCACTGTGAACTTAACATATTTCTGAGATATGTACGACATATTCTTCAACTCTTTTAAGTCTCCATATGCAGACTAGACAGAGGCTGGCAGGAGGCACATTTGTAAGTGCATTTATTTCAAGTGCCTCTGCTAGTTCAAAGGACTCAAACATAAACAGTTGTCTTAAAAAAATATAGATGTGTTTTGGAGAGGAGGAGGAGAATTTATCACTTTTGAGGTGGGAGGAAGGAATCGCAAATATGGTGCTAATTAATATAAAGCCTTCTCCTTCCTTGCTGCCCCCTTGTCCCCAAACACACAAAATCAAGAGCCTACTCTGCTATGCTCTCTCAATACGCTTGGCACGTACCTCCTTCTCTCTCTCCTTTGCACTCTCTCTCTCTCTCCATAAAGGGGCATGAAATGAGAAATTTTAGCAAGGTTTCTTTACAGAAGAGAGGCTTGGCTTCAAGCCCAGTATACAGATGTGGGAGTGAGTCTTCAAAGAGAGACTCCCTCAGTGCTACCCAAGAAAGTGGTACTTCTCACAGTCTGGAAGCAAGGCTTTCTGGGACTCACCATCTCAAGCTGCACCAGTACTGCCTAGTCCCTTAGAGACAATAAATGCCCAAGGAAGAAAAACACATCTGCGTGATGCTGTCTTGAATTTTTCTCAGCTTGAACTTTAGGCAATAAGTGACCACATGTTGAGAGAGTTAAAAAAAAAAATAAAACCATGAACGACCAAAAACAAACCCCCAAAAAGCTTGTGGCATCCCTGGATTTGGTATTCACTTTTTACATAACATGTCCAGTTGTATGAATTAGCCAATTTATACTGAGGATTATTTGTTGCCTTTAGCTTCAGATAGATTATTTCTTTTTAGCAAGTCCTTGTAGACTCTTGTAGTGGTTTATTGGTATAGTTATACAAGCATAGACAATTTACACTAGCAAAAAAGCCTTTTGCAGGTATGGTTTTACATCATTTCCATGAGCAAATTAAGTTGTCCAAGAAAAAAAATCCCTTTTTTCCCTCTGGTGTAACTTCCTATATACTAGGGCTTTTTCCAGCATAGCAATGATGACAAAAATATAATAAATCCCTTTCTGACACAGCTGTGCCAGCAAGACTAAAGCCTTCATCTCAATGAGATTGAACTACTTCATATTTCAGCAACATTTATATTACAGGCTTTTCCCCTCACGGCACAGTGCATCCTCCCCAGTTGCATGGCTTTTTCTTGTTTCCTGCCCATATGCTGGTAACCGTGTGTCTGCTAGGCAACCTTTACAGTATCAAGTATGCAACTGTATGCTCACTAAGACCATTTAAAAGGTGTTTATTATGTATGGTTTAAAAAAATATTTCTCTCCATCACTCAGACATTCCATAATTTCTGCTGGGCCCTCAGCCCCAGCTTACATTGCAATGCATGTTTGTTTTAGTTATGTCTTTCCCTCCTGTTTTAAAATTCACAAGATAAATCAAATGCATCTAGTTTCCACAGCCATACTTCCACTTTGAACATATGAGGAGGTAAACAAAACAGTCAGCTCTTAACTGACTCTTCTTCTGTATTAAGAGGGAATTTCTTACCATGCCCAATGAAATCCAGAATGTTTCAGTGCAGATGCCTGAAAAAAGAGAAAAGAGTCTTTAAAAGACAGTCTTTTGCTCAAAGAAAGTCTAACTCTGAAAAAACTATTGCCAGCATAATTCTATAGGTGGAGTTAAATAAATAAATACTTATCTGATTAATTGTTGCCTGGAATCCTTTTGTGCTTGTATCTCTTGAGTTAGAGGCCATATTAAAAAAAGTGCACAGGAGATTTGAAATCTGAGGACAACCTAAAGCTTGATTCTAAGAAGGCTCAATGCACCAGTACTTTCCCATGGCGTGGGTGAGACAGGTTTAGTCATCAGGTGTGACAGAGAGCAGTCTGTTGCAATCCAACATTACGTGGAGAGCCAACTAGAAAGCAACGTATTTAGCACATACACTGCACATATTACAATACCCTCAAAGAAAAGAAAATCAGGTGTTTCAACATGCAGGTTTTATTCAGGTCAGCTGCATTTCAGTCTCTCTGAAAAGCTACAGCAAGTGCCTGGATACAAAGATGTTCACAATTTGGAAATTATCAACATCACTGTTATTCACATGTGGGTGACATACTAATGTACTATGGATAGCTATTAGGACAATAAGAGCCTCCAAAAGTATTAAAATGTCTTTGCAAATTGGGACTTCACCCAGTATACATTTTTGTTCATCTCAGCCTTTTCTTTTTTTTTTTTTTTATTCTTCTGCCTCTCTCTTCTGCAAGGACACTCACTGAAATCCTCCCACAAAAGCTCAAATCAATTTTTAAGGGCAGAAGCTTCTTTTGTCATGTGTTTAAACAATACCCTGGCATAAGGTGGGTCTAACTACAGAGGAATAGCCAGACAAGATCAGCTCAGAGACTGAGGAAGTCAAGCATCCTATCACGCTCACAACTTACACTTTTTTCTCCTCGGGCAAGTGCAAATGGCCACAGACCCCCTGCCCGTCCCAACCTCCCAATCACTGGGCCTCCCCAGCTTCCAGCAGTCTCTGGCAAGGTGATTCCCCCAACGAGAACTGCATTTTTGCATACAATAGCCCCTGGAAGAGTTTTCTTCAAGAGATATGTCCAAACACCACTGTCAGCATGGGAACTTTTGGCATCTACAATATCCCAGGGCAATTTCACAGCTACGGGAAATCCTTTTTGCTAGTTTTAAATTTGTCACCTAACTATTCACTTGAGGCTACTTGGCTCCCACAGTATGGGTGAGTGAATAGTCATTTTCTATTTGCTTTTGCCATGCCACTTGAGAGTTGATAGACATTTGGTTTCTTCCTGCTCAGATAGGAGGTTGAAAATCCCCACGTGCTAATACTAAGTTGTTTTATACACAGCAGTCACTCCACATCTTTTATCAACATTTCTCGTATCTTCTGCCTTTCTCCTGCATACTTTCTAAAATGAGGGAGCAATGATGCAATAATCAAGTGTGCCATGCACTTATACTATAGCATAAAGATCTTCCTTTTTTGTTCACAATTCCTTTACCAATAATTCCTAGTATTCATTTATTTTTTTCCTTTTCTTATTCCTACTGCATGTTCAGCAGACATTTTTATACAATTATTATAAGCCAAGGTTTCTTCCCATGGGATAATTTAGATCCCATTGCTGTGTATTTCAATTTAGGATTGTTTCTCCTCTGCACTATTCTATATTCATCAACATTGAATTTCAACTACCAGCTCGCCCTTCGGTCACTCTGTATTGTGAGGCCTTTCTGTGGTCCCCTAGTACATCCTCACCCTAGGTATATCCTGCCTGACTTGGTATCATCAGGAGGCTTCTTTGTCTCATTCTCCGCCTCCTTCAGGACTATACTGAACAGCACCAGACTCAACAGAGACACCTCACTGGTCACTCCACCCCCTTTTTAAAAGCTGGCCACTTTTTCCCTAACCTTTATTTCTTAAACTGAAATGATTATTTAAGGACCTGAAATGATTACTTAAGGACCTTGCCCCTTATCACATGCCAGCTTGTTTTCATAAAAAGTTTTTTGAAGAGGTATACATGGAAAAAAAAGGCTTAAAAGATTTGTTTATTTGATTATAACAAAAGCACAAACGTTCTGAAGCTCAAAAACCTCTGCCACTGTCCAATTCTTCTTTAAGGCAACTCTTACCCTTCACATACCAAGCTTTCAGCTTCTTCTTAAAACAACAGCACACATATCTATATTCTTGAACAACCTCTCCCCAGCCACAGGAGCTACCCACTCTGTGGGGAATGTGTCCCTTGCCTTTGAAGAAGCTTTTTCTCACCACACTTTCTTTAATCACAGTGAACTGCTAAACAGGAGGGCCCATTCCAGTCCCTTGGGATTACCAGCAGTTATGGGCTGCAAATGCCTCATTCCTTCCAGGACCATTAAGCCAAGGTATGTAGTAGGAGACACCAGCTCTGCAGATCTTTTCTGTAGAGTCCATCTGGAAAGACTTTTTTTCCTGTTCTTTCTTATTTTAGAAAAGCTGCAGCTCTTCTCTCCCCTTCTCAGCCTTCTTGTACACACGCATAGGTTGAACAATGATGCATGTTCTTACACTGATTGAGCTATATTTTCAATTACATGTTTACACAAACTCTCTGGTTTTGAATGTCATTCAAACAGCACAACGCCACATATGGTTTCCCAGTGTTCAAGAGCAGCTCAAAGTTCCCAATTTAGACTCTGAGGCCCACCAAATAAAAAGGAATGTGATGCATATGTTCCCAGATCTAGCTCAGCAAATGTAGGCTACAGGAAGAGAGAAACATCAACCCTGGTTACTTAATATTACAGTAGATGAATAAGTACAATCTTCTAAATAAAAATAACTGGCTCAGATATAATGCCAATAACCCTTCAGGGGACTAGAGCTGGTGAGTACCTTTGAGAACAATAAAGGAGGCAAATCTTATTGCATGCATGCACTTTACCTACAGAAACCCAATATGAGAATTTTAATTCACATTATTTGGATAAAGCTGGCTACGCTGAATCAGCAAACAAAACACACAGGTATGGCAAACTACAAAAACAAAAGAACTCCAAGCTTCAGACAGCAATCCAACCTCAGCCAGCACAACTCCAGGATCGCTAGGACAACACAAGGGGCAATGGCTGTGCTACAATATGAAGCTTCTTTAGGAACTGGACCTCTGCCACATTAAGTACAGGCCCACGGTACACACCAGCTCTGACATGGCTGGATGGTCCTCGCAGTGCAGTGCTGTGGATGGAAAGGTGTCCACTCAGGCCCTACATGGACTTTTACCAAGGTATTACACCAGAAGCAGTAAATAATCGCTCCTAAGAAATAGAGTCAAAAAAGTAAAACCTGAAGAAAATAGATATTGGTAAGATTCTGATTCTGCCTTCTCCCGCAGAGGCCTGCCCATTGCAACCTTATAGCACAAAAGCAGCTGGTACTTTCTCTTCCCAGGAGACTATTCTGGTGACTGGTCAACACCAGAGTTAAAGGATGCACTTATTCATTTACACACACCCTCTAGATTTCCCCAGAGCGCCCAGTGGAACCCCCAGTCTTCCCTTTTCAAGGACATAAACACTGTGGAAAGAGAGCAGTCAACCCCCTGCCAGCCTGGCTGGGACTGCACCTCCTGCAGCACACATTGCTTCCCTAGGATGTAGTGCTGCAGGGAGCAGGGAGTGGATTCAGCCCAGCTCATTCACCGTTTAAAAATTAATGGCAAATGCAGCCTCTCTAGCTGCAGATAAGTCACCCCAGAGACCTCTGGAAACTAATGTCAGCCCTCCAACTCCTGTTCCTATTACAGCGTTAATCTTCAAGGTTCATCCACACACCAGTAAATGCTTGAAGTGGCCTGTTAGCTCTACCAAAGGACTGATTTTCACTCAGATCACATACACAGAAAGGTAAATGCAACATACCAATACGCACGTTCCACTATCAAAGAACGATTTAGAAGTGTCAAATTTTTAATATCACATACTTATTTACTAATGCCTGCCTTAGTAGGCATATGTTACCTAAGACTGTATTTTACTGATATTGCAGATGGTATAGCCAATCTCCTAAACTCTCTACACTCTCAAAGGATTAGTATGATGTGTAGAGCAGTTTTAGCTTACAAAGCACTACTTTAGTGTGTAGGGTTATTGATTTAACTTAGAAATTCTGCTATATAGGGTAGTTTTGCTGATTTACCTTTTACAGTAGTGTAAGAATATCTTTTCTCCCCTAAAAACTTTGACACACTTCATTATCCAATACAAAATATTGCTCCTGGTAGGATTTCAGGGCAGGCATTCAGTAATCAAAATTATGGACTTTTTGAAAATTCTCTGTATTGTAGGGCTCCTCCCTCCTTACTCATGTCTTTGTTACTAAATAAACCTGGCATAGACCCTAAGCTTTCCAGAAATATCTCAGAGAAGCACCCACGGTTATATATTAGCATATCCCCTTCCCCTCTTCCAGCCTCAAGCCTTTGAGTCAGATCTGTTTTGATATAGGGCAGATACTGACACAGAGGGAAGAGATTTTCCCCCCATCTGGAATGCTTCCCAAACATGCTGATACATTTTCCTCCTTCTCAGCCATAGTAGTCATTCAAACCTCTCGTCTCCTCTCCTCCTGAACGCTGCAGGAATCTCCTGGGTGCCATCCCCAGTCCCAGCTCACACAGTTCCAGCATATACAGAAAGCTGCAGCTGAATAGTGCATACAAATGACAGCAATAAGATAATCCTGTGACATTGCTGAAAACTTATTTTGAAAGCACGTTTTAAAAACAAGACCAAACCCCACAACCACTGCCGATGGCATTCTTTTCTAGCTTTTCTTCATGATCAACTGTCTCTGCAGCCGTGCAACTGTAACTCCTACCTTCTGCCCTACACCACTGCTTTTCATCCCTGTCCATGCAAGTATATTCTCTTCTGTTAACTATTCTATATGTTTAAATCATCCTTCATTCTGCTATGCTAATAACTCCCCCTTGCCTCTATCTTTATTTTCTCTGCTATTAAATGTAATAGGGCAAGAGCTTCAATTTTATCTTGTGATGACTTCATATAGCACAAACCTTTATCAAAAAGAAGCCTAGAATATAATGTCAATAGCTATACTTTCCCCCCTTTTTCTTTGCAGATGTAGTTACATAGATAGTTAAATCTGTCAAAAAGCTCACCTAGTCCATATCCTGAAGTATACCAACTCAATGTAGTTTTGTACATTCACTGAATTATAGTCTTTAACTGTTTTATTCCAAAACCTACATATTAGCCCATTGCCAGTAACCAATGATATGACAACATATGATTGTAGTAAGGGTTTAGACTTACAAATCAGTTGCTGCACATCTGTTGATTCACATCAACCAGCCACGTCTATTTTTTTTGACCTATGGCAAATGCAGGATAATTCACATTAGCTTAAAAACAGTCTTGCCTCAAGGAAAGAACGCCATACGGTTCTATCCCACTCCAACACCACAAGGAAATCATCAATGACAGGTAAGAATTACACAATGATATTACTTCAGTCTTAGATATTTTACCTTGTTTTCCAGTGTTTCCACACCTTCACACTTTAAGATAATGCTATCATAATATCTGGACACTCCCAAACTCTGAGTGTACTAAAAAAAAATATATTAACGTTTATATCTAAACCTCTATTCTGCTAAGGTAAATAAAGCACTGTGATTTCAAAAGGTACATATATCATAGACAAACTGGTCTAGCAACCAAAACCTTCTCTCTCACAAAATGATAAATTGAGCCATTCTGGCAGCTACTTAGACCTCAATGCCTGAACTCTCGCTGACCTGAAACATACCCATTCCTTCATTACCCCAAGCTTTGTGCCATATGTGGCATCAAACAACTTATCTTCTCCCTGCTTACAACACCTCCAGCAATAGTTTTCTTTTCAAAGAAAAAAAAAAAAACAAGCAGACTATTTAAAATGGACTGATGTTTACAAAGTTAAAACAAAACAGAACAGCATGCCCAACTCTGTTTTGTATTTTTCAGCAGCACAACATCCTGCGGTGGCTTCAGCCAGCTGGGCTCTGTGACCCTCTCAGTGATCCCTTGAGTGTGCTCCCATTTTATCAAGAAATGAACTCTCCGGCCCCAAAGCCAGCAAAAAGTTTGTCACTGACTTCAGCTGGGAACAGGAACTGGCTCGATCATAAGAAACCTTGAGCTAAATAAAGCAGTAAGAAAAGGCAAAGGCGGGAGGTAGGGGGTGTCAACTCAGAGTACTATGGGACATAGCTCTGCTTGTTACCAAGGTTACTCAATACTTTCCCCCTGTAAAATTTAATTTTCAGTTGCCAATAACTCTGTAAAACTTTGACCCCCTTGAGTGGGAATCTGAGTGGAAATGCATTGAATATGTGCTACAGCCTGATTTGGGGTGGAGGAAAAGGTCTCTAAACACAATATTGCAGACAGTTTTGAGAGAGGTTACGGGGAAAGGCATGGAGGGTGAAAGCTCTTTTCCAAGAAGGGTTCCCCACTACCTCCCTGTTTTGATATGACACATCAAAATTTTGCCCTTTGTATCAGGAATGTTTCTAAACAAAAACCTACCTGATTTTGGACAAGGTGTAAGGCCTCAAACAGAACAGAAATGAAAAACTCCAGTTCAAAAACTGTCAATAAAGATGTATTCAATTTTTAGCTGCTTAGGCAAGTTCAGCCATTCCCTCAAGGCTCCCAGCCCAGCAGGTTTGCTCCAGCCTGCGACTGAGCGGGACTTGCCTTGGAACTGCAATTCCAGCATTCTGAATGCTGCCAGATCCAGACCTCTAAAAAAAAAGCATGGATACCTTCTTCCCCCATCAGTGTTTTCCCAGCCAACATCTCCTGTTTGGTCCAGGGAATGTGGAAGAGAAAGTTTTCAGAACCAGATGTAGTAGGGACAAATGTGTTTGGCTTGCAAAGTTTAGGCAGGAATAGAGGGCGACAAAGTACGTAGGTGGGGAAATGTCTCCCTAAGCTCCTAACGACTGGCCTGGAGAGGCTGAAATAGGAATGGATGAGAAATGGGATCTGAGAGTCAGGGAGAGTGAGACCGTTCACAGGTCTGGCCCTGTAATTTGGCAAAGAAAACCATGGCAAGGAGTCAATACGGTGTGGAAAAGTGGGCAAGAGTCACAGCTGTGATGATCCTGGATAGAGAAGAAATGCTGAGACTATGTCCAAAGGGTACCAGTTGGCTGAGGTATCTTTGGAAAAGCCTCAAACCAACATGGCAGAAAACAGCGAAGTCTAAGCAGAGACAGAAAATCCATGATCAGGGACTTTGTGTGGCTGAGCCAAAAACTGAGATTTCTGTCAAAGATCTGTGAAGTGAATTGTAAAGCAGATTGATGCTCCTTCATGCCAGCCTGTGGGGAAGGTGCTTGGTGTCCACCAGTTACTCTGCTAGCCCAAATGGCCCTGCTCAGTGTGGTGGAAAGGAAGAGCTGCAGTCTGTCCAACGACTCAGAGGTGCATGTTTCACACCATAACATTAACTTGCTTTTTATAAAAAGTGAGTTGGCAGGGAGCAACTTCTTCCCCTGTGCCTCTCACACACCCTGTTCCGTTCATGTAGGTTTATTCTAAAAGATTAAATTTCGTTACCTACAGCTGGACCCATCTCTATGGTGCCTCACCCTGTACTCATCTACCTTCACTTGAAGCTCAAAGAGAGTTAGGAAATTCTGTTGTCTTTCACTTGGTGGGAAATGTGCATGTTGTCCTTGCATAAAGTCCTTGCACTGTGGAGGAGATGAGAAAAGGAATATTTTACATGCTTGAGAAATCGTTACGGCCATATTTAACAGTACAGCCTCCTTCCCCTCAAAGAGATTTTTAATCCTAATATCATACAAGATGATCACTTGTGCACTAAGGTAAAAGCCAATCTAAGCAGCCTCAGTGACTTAGGACAGCATTTCTTCTCATGAACGAGCACAGACAGTATTGTTCCAGGGTTTGTTCATGAATTTATTCAAAACACAGTGATTTCGAGTCTTGCATGGCACTTTCCACCAGTTACTCAAAAAGAGTTTTGCTAAATAAAATCTGTAAGTATCATTACATATAAGAAAAACCAGAGCCCCAAGAGAAGAATATTTGCCCCAGCTCCCCATGCAACCCAGGAGGTGAGTTGGAATAGAAGAGCGGTGCAACATAACCTCCTGCAGCACAAGCCACCTGTATGGGAACAAACCTCCCCACATCCAAGATTATTTAGTTAATGGTGGCACTGCCCTTCAGTAAAAGGTTGAAAAAAAATCTTAATCACTGTCATAGTTCACGAACTTGCACAAAACTTTCCAGTTCAAAGCAAAAAGCACATCTGGCATATCTGGAGACACGACAGTGCCTCACCTGCCGCTCTGAGTACTACCAGGTCATTTGTTTCCTGGAAGGTTCACTTCATTCAGACCCCGGCCCTGTTTCCTTCCCAGTGCTATGCTGGTTGCATGGCTGGCAAGGGGAAAGACAGTTCTTGCTAAACCTGTAGTATCTCAGAAGGTTGATCACCTCCAGGGGAGGTTCTTGCATTTGCATTACTCCTCCTTCCCCCTTCAGATGCTGCTTCTTCATATTTGCTGTTAAGCACAGATGCGCTGTTTGTTGCACAGAGGTTGGGCCAGCACAAGCCATTTAGCCTGGCAGTTTGAAGAAAAATGTTAGAACGCCTTTTACAGAAAAACAAACATTGACTCATGTTAGGAAATGTCACTTGTGTGATGCGCTATTTTGCAAGACCACCATGGTTGCACTGCCTCACTCTGATCAGCCACATTAATATTTGAATACTGGATGACAACAGTTGAAGATTAATTCCAGTAAGTTATTCACGCCTGGAGGTTCAAATTTCCAAGCAAAAGTATGTGGGCTAGACTATGGCATTTCATGACAGCCCCAAGGAAAGTGCAGTGGGAAGTCACCCAGCCCCAAGAGGGTCAGAATAGATTGTACCTTTGTAAAGTAATCCCTCTTCCTGCTTCTTTCTATCCAGGACATTTCACCGCAGGAGATGATATGCCAGGGGCCTTTTCTTGCTCCCAGCCAGCACTGCCAGACAGTATGTTGACAAAAGGGGGTGTGGACATACTCAACCTTGTATCCCCTTTGGAGAAAGATGCATCATTTATTTACCCAGGGAAGCAAAGAAGGCTATTCTTATTCACATCCCAGGATGTGTTTCTGTGACTGATCAAGCTGGGAGCTGTTTGGCCCTCTGCATTTATTTCAGTTCGACACTCATTACATAAGAGTCTTGAAGCCGAGAAGGACTTGAGAACATGACAGTGTGAGAAGAGATATTGTCAAAACAAAAGTGTGAAGGCCTATGTGGTGAAGAGCCTCTCGAGAATGCTTTCTGCCACAAGGACAAACCATTTTCCTTGGATTGGTACTGACACACATGGAGCATGAAACTGATGCCTGGGAGCATTACTGGAAAGCCAAGGCAGAGGAGTTCCGCTAGTCAGCACCTGACCCTCTGCAGGAGAGCCAAGGAGTGCCCGCCTCCTACTGCTAATTCTCTCCTAGGGTTTGAAGAATATAAACAGCAGTGAGGTTATTTGAAATATTACATATTTTTTCCTGAAATCACCATTATATACAAATTTTTCTTCCACCATTTTTTTAAATAAGGAAAAAGTATCCTACTTTTCAGAAGTGCCCAGCAACCCCAGCTCAACCACAGCAACATCTAAGGGTGTAAAAGCGGTGTAAAAGCATGCAAAAGTCCACTGAAGACAGGACTAAAAGATATTACTTGCTGTTTCCCACCTTTGAAATGGAAGTTCAGAACTAGCACAAAGAAAATCTCTCTACTATTATATTCAATACTACCAAATCACTATGCAGAAACCACCAAGACTTTCACCCCATATGGTCTTAAACCCATGAATCCAGCTACGATTGTCTTGAAACTCACTAGCTGACATCTCCATATAACAAGTAACAGGGGAGGTTTAGATTGGATATTAGGAAAAATTTCTTCACAGGAAGGGTTGTCAAGCATTGGAACAGGCTGTCCAGGGAAGTGGTCGGATTGCCATCCCTGGACGTATTTAAAAGATGGGTAGACGTGGTGCTTAGGGACATGGTTTAGTGGTAACTTGGCAGTGTTAGGTTGATGGTTGGACTTGATGATCTTAAAGGTCCCTTCCAACCTAGACAATTCTACGATTTTATGATTCAAACAGAATACGAAAATGTTGAGTACATATTAATTAAGAGATCCGCAAAGGGGTACAGACTGAATTATTTAATATACTGAACACTAGTTTACCAACCGAACCTGTGTTTATGCTAGCCAGAAGTTCTTACAGAAATCACCCTGAAACATATGGCTTTCAGTTTCCAAACAGGGACAAACTACAATAAAGCAACTATTAAAAGTAACTGCAAGTTCTCTACCAGTTGGTATTCAAAATCAGAAAGGTTTTTAAAATAACTAATAAGCACATGAGAAATTTAGGCTAAATATAAACAGGATGAAACATTGATCTTTTAGGCCCTCTGGAAAATAGCCAAAATTAAAATCCTCTCCTTCTCCTCCCTTCTACAACCTGGGCAGAGACAGGAGATGTTTACAATGATGTGTAGTAAAGTAAATTTTTTTCCATTGCTTTGTAGTCACGTGCGCCTCTGTAAAATGGACAGTGGAAAGACACAGAGAATTTCTGGTCGGTGCCTTTTATCCTGCACTATTTTACAGCAGCACGGGCATGAAACAGGCTCACTCTGCTCTCACGGATCATTACAAAAGCCCAGGTCAACAAAGATCAAGCTCCTTGTCTAAACTGTCAGTTGTGACCCTGATGCTGGGATTACTTCTTTCAGTCTCAGGCGTCCCCGTTTCCTTTCCCTTTCCGCTAAGGATGCGCCAAGCAGCATTAGCTGAGGTTCACCACCCTCTTCTGGCTCCCTCAGGGCTGAGGGGCCGGGGGCCCTGCTTACGTGATGCTGGGCTACTCAGCAGTGCCCAGCACCATGAGGATTTGTGGGGTTGCAGATACCCCCACCTCCAAAACACAGAGCGCTACATTGGCAAGAGACTGCTGGAAGTGATTCAGTGCTGCTGTCTGTTGAGATTACAGGAATTTGTGTTTGGGTTGTGTCTGCTGGCTGCCACAACCACTCCAAAGATTTCCACTGGGTTTAAAAAGCACCCCTTTCACATCTATTAGCCAGCAGCTGAGGTTATTGCAGCAAATTATCCATGTCGTAAAGACAGTTTTATGCAGCTACAGCTTATTCAAGATCACCAACACCTCAAGGAACCGAGAAAAAAAAAAAAAGAAAAAAAAAACTTAAACCCCCAAACCAGAAAACCATCTTCACTCTTAGAATGGCCATTTTGGAGGCTCTGTTTCAAAAGCAGCAAGCTCAGGATTTCAGCCTGAGATACAGACAGTGTTGAAACAACGGGTTTGCTCCAAATTCAATATAACTAATATTTACCAGAGAAGGAAAAAGGTTCAGAATATAGAGCAGGTCAAGTAAAAAGATTGTGCAAAATTGAAAACACCTGTGAGCTGGGGCACATATGGAAGATGTGCTGACTATTAAGGAATAGACAGAAAGACAAAGAGGCTTGGATTATGGAGTAAAGAACCATCTACTTCCATGAGCTGGCATCCGAGACTGCAACCTGCTGCAGCCACGTTCCAAAGCAAACAGGGTTAGACGGGGCTGGGCTTAGTCCTTGCGGTTTTGCAGAGAAGGGCACAGGAACTTATTAAAGAGAGTCCGGTGCTTGCCCGTTTCATCTCAGTCCTTCCCAGTTTTCAACCTACACCTCCCAGCAAAGAGCATGTTCAGGTGTGAGTAAGCATTTGTAAAAGTGTTGATAATCATCCTGCTCAGGCTTCCTTCAGCCCGAACTAAAGCAGGGCACATACACAATCACTCTGAGCAGATTGTGAATAAAATACTGAAAAAAGGAAAAAAAAGAAGAAGAAGAAAAAAGAAGTATCTAAGCCACAAGAGGGAAGGCAGTGAGTTAACTTAATGAGCTGGGTTTTTTCCCCCCTAAAATTTTGCATAAGAATCATAAGGAACTAATGAGATAGGAAAAATTCTGGAAGAACAGCTGAAAAGATCTGGTTTTACAGCCTCTCTTCCACAGTATTTTTTCTTGAAATAAAATTTCCTTTAATAAAATATTAAATATTAGATATAATAAGCTATTGAAAAAAACAATGTGTTAAACATTTGCAAAAAGCTTTATAACACCGTCCTTCCAGAGATGCACTCCAGGGCCATCTGGGAGCTGGCTGTGACAATTCCGACGCTTCCAGAAGGGGCAGCAGCGGGGCAGACAGCATTAACTTGCTTGGGGTAGCTTTCAACATTACTCACTTTTTCTAAGTAACAATCTCAAGAAGAAAACCTCGCTCTTTTACTGCTCCATATAGGGTTTCTCCCCTCTACCCCCAAATGCAGCCCCCCGGCACATTCAGATCCTGATCCTAGCTGCCCGTATGTGTAACCAAGTCCAAGTGATAGTCAATAAAGGCATGAACTAATAAATAGGTAATTAGGCCTAAGTATTTTCATGATCCAATCTACCCTGGCTCTTGCTGCATTAATCCATGCACAAACGGCCTTAAAACATAGGTGATTAACACTGGCTGAAAACAGACATACTACTTCTGTACTCACAGCAGTTGAGCATCTGAAGATGCAGTGTATCCTTTCACATTAACTGAGGCTCCTACTAATCAGAAGCCCAATGGAGCAGTACTATTGGAAATGCCACTTGATTAGTCTGTGACTCAAGTAGAAGAGCCTTATTTATTATTAAAGCAAAAATTCTCATTAAACTGTATTTTTCAGCAAACCTGGGACAAGCTGATCTCCATGGCTTTTTAGCTTGTTCTGTTACAGTCTTATGCAGTACACCAAATACAGTGTTTCCCGAAGGTGGTTGGAAAGAGCATGCAGAGCCTTTTTACCTCCTCCTCATTTTATCTAGTATAATGAAGATGAAGATACAAACAATTAGGGAAAAAGTGAACTAATATTCTCCCCCTTCCCCAAATTTTTACAAAAATTCACTTTGGGGGCAGTTCAGCTTCCTTTCAGAGCTGCTCTTGGAGACCTTCTCAGAACAGATACCAATATTCAAGATTTGAAAAGTGAGAGGTCATAGAATGCAGTGACTTCAGATAATCAGATCTGCAGAGTTACTAAGACATCAGCATGTTTGTCACTGTTTCACAGGAGCTTAAAGCACATAAACAAAATCAATTCCAAGTCCAGAATCCCAAATAAATAAATTGGTTACCTACACAGATGAGAGGGAAGCAGTTTTCCCCGAAGCCACTCAGATTTACATCAACAGAACACAGTAACCTACTGTTTCCAACCACTTTAGAATTGTTAAAGGCAAAACATAAATTGACCGTGTTACACCGTAACGTAGTCTTAATAAATACAACCAGCATCAGCATCACAGTCCTATCCTACCTACCACTGGTCCAGCCTACCACTTTGAATTTATTATTGAGCAGAGAAACAAAATGTGAAGGTGTTTGTTTGTTTGTCTTTGAAGTTAATTGGTGAGTCAGTATTCACCAGCAGGTAAGTCAGTACAAGAACACTTCTATGCATGGTCCTAGTCCATGATGTTCCAGCAAACTTTCTGCAGAAATCAATGAGAGTTGTGTCTGTATGAGAAAGAGTTCAGCCAGGTACTGTGAGAATAACAAAGTACAACACCTATTCTATTAAAAATAAATGAGCTCGTTTACATCTTAATTCTGTGGAACAAGCCACTCTCAACAGGGCAGTTTGCTAGAGTTACTGCAGATGTACAGAAGTTATAATTTTTGTCATAAATGCACATTACAACAAAAATCTCATCAGAGAAACCAGAGAACCAATAGGCATATTAGAGAAACTGCCTGTCTGGAAGGTCCCTCCGGACCTTCAGGAACACAGTCTCTTCCTATCTTGCAGTATGTTGTTGCATAGCTAAATACCATGAGAAGTCCCATTGGTCAGAATGGAAATAGGTACAGAAAATATAGTATTTTTCATTGACATTTTGAAATTATTAACACCATGCAGATAGAAATCGTGCCAAAATACTTAAAGCCATAAAAATTTAACCAAACAAACTCAAAAAAATACACTACAATAACTACAGAATGTATAGATTCTCCTCTCTCTTGTTTAGGGTTTCATTTCTATAAATCTTGTAATCCTTAAACTAAGAACCTGCTGTCCCTGACTAGATCACTCCACTGTGTAGGTGCTGCAGTACACCAAAATACCGTTTCAAATTTTTTCTCTCTTAGCAGAGACTGCAATCAAGGCTGGGTCAAAGTGTGCTTAGGGGATGAGGACACTGGTTTTATTGCATGCCTTTTAGATTCACTGTGATCTTAATATTGCTCATGAGAAATTCAGGTAATATTTGGCAAATAACTATGGCTCAATAAAACAACCCAAACCCCTCAAATATTGAAAGACCTTGGAATATAGTCTTTATAAGTTATGATTTCTACAGTGACAATCACATATTTATGGGGTGGTAGTATCTATGACAGAGAGACAGAGTCCTCATTTTAAGTTGCTGTTCTTAGGTAGGGAAGGGACATTAACTCAGGGCTTTCATTTCTCAGGAGACAGACCTAATCCTTAGGTTGAAATTTATTCTGAGGTAGATTTTTCTTCACTATTTCTACCTGGGCTTGTATCACTTTATACAGAACAATCATGGAAGCCAAAATCAGAAAATGTCACTGTCACTCTCTTTCTGCCCTATGACCATTAGCATTATTGCTTTCATGATGGAAGAGCTTCAGGATAATAGATCATCCCAGAAGAGCCTATAGCTCTGTGGTGAGAGCATTCCCAAAATGGGGAGAGAGGTCGTCTTGCATAAAGTGAAGATCTGAGCCGAGGCCAAGCACAATCCAGACGAGGTCTCTAGGATCTCCAGTGGTGAGGTGCCACAAGCACTATTTCCTTCTTTCTTCCCTCCCGTTCCCATCTGTGACTTCAATCCTTTGGTTTTCTTTAGAAAACCTCAAGATGAAGTGGGTTTCCTTAGGGCCGAGTCTATTTTTTACACGCAAGTGATTTCTGTAAAATGGTTTCTCCCAAGTTTCCCAGAAAAAAACAGAACAAACTCCTCTCCCAAATACCTCCTCCCTGCCACCCCAAAAGAAGCAGAGAGGGCTAAACCAGCATTATCCACTGATTCAGCATTCATTATATGTTGAAAAACGTAATGGCAGTCAGATAATTTTCAAGTGCAATGAATGGCAAAAAGAAAAGGAGTGGCTTGATGAAATATTTTCCTAGGTTCAAAATTTTATATGTAAACAGAAAGTATGGATTTAGCAGTTCTACCCATGCAAACCTTATAAATATACTATTGCCACAGGAAATTATCACCTCAAGTAAATACTTTTTAAATTATTTTATAGAGTCTGGCTTAGAACTGGGGCACTCTCAAGAAGAATACCTCGCAACCGCACGCATATGTGTGAGTACCACTGTTATCTTCTCTAACCACGCACTGAAACGTGCCTCGTAGTGGAGAGGGAGAAGGAATTCTATAGCTTATAGAGCCAGGAAAGAGTGAAGACGATTTTGCTCATTCACGGCTCCCCCCTTCTGCTTATCATCATGCAGGAGGAGGAGGGCGATCTATTGATACTGGGTGTAAAGACAGCCGTTCTTCTGATCCAGTGTCGCTTTTGTTAACAGCAGCCAGCCGGTGAAAGAGAACAAACGTCTCCCCTACTGCATTGTTAGGGTAGGAGACAAAAGAATACCTGTTTTGAATCACTGAGGACTATTACTATAACAAAGTACAAGATAACATTTCGCCAGAGGATACAAGAGATTCTGAGAGGAGCAACAATGAAACCAGACAACCTTTCCATCATCCTATCAAACTGCTTGGGGTACTTACTGAACAGTGGGGGGAAATAATAGCAAATAGAGAGCAAACACAGTTAATCTTTGTACAAAGGCTTTTTGATAAATAATAAAATAGAGTCAAGACTGGCGTGCTGGCCTTTGCCAACTCACATTCCTTAGAAGACAGGATATAAGACAGGCCTAAACAATTTTAAGATAAACAAATAAATACGCAACAGGGAAATGTTACATGAATGAATTTCCTCATTTTCCTTTTGCAAGCAGTTCAAGAAGCAATCAAAGCACTCTGAGGTCTGGTATGCTTTTACATACTTTTTTTGACACATTGCTTTACAGAAGCTTCGTAACAGCCCACTATCAGTACCTTTGGTGTCACTGTATGGTATGTAAATGAAATAGGCAGATCTTTGACATAAAAATAATAATCTCTGGTAAAATTACAGTACTACAGTGTATCATAGTATCAGAACTGTGGAAATATTAATACATGGATCTTTGACAATACAATGTAAGATGTCACTTTGAGCAGTTATTATGCTAATAACGGATACTTATTATAAAACAACATGAAAGAGGTAAGCTATGTGGGTGTAGAAAGGGATATTTAGTATTCAGAAAATGTATTAAAAAGGAAGAAAAAGCAAGTGCTTCATACAGCATCTAATCCCACATTAGGCAGATGAGGAGTTCCCTGGCAGATGGGTGTCAGGGTACCCTGGGACTTGGATGAAGCAGCACTTTCTCTCTCAAGGGAGCACACATGCCAATATAACTTACAGCATCGTTCAAGCTTCTTTTTGTTATGCAGTGGGCCAAACTGGGACTGAAATCTTGAAGGCGGGGGAAAACTGGCACTAGAGCTTTGAGGATTAAGTAGAAAAACTGCTCATCAAAACTACCAGGGTTTCAAGAGAACATATTCTGCTCCGTGCTCACTGTCTAAAATAAAATTTTTAAAAAATCTGGTACTAAAGAAAGAAAGTAACATGCCACAATACTGCCTCATACTAAATTCCCTATACAAAGCAAGCAAACAAGCCAGTATCATGACTGGTTCCATTTAAGCTACAAGAAGGCGTCGATTTACATTATGGAAAAAAAAATTCTAAGACTATGAAATGTTGCATTTAAAGCCAAAGGAAATATTTACAAAGGGTTTGTAATATACGGAGGAATCCAAGAAAAGAGAGCCTCTGTTGGCCTGATGGCTAAAGAGTAAATTTCTCTCGGGTTTGTCTACTTGGGGAAGGAGCAAGTTCTATATTCTGGGCCCTCTTACTCTGCACTAAGGCCCCAATTTTGCACCTAATCTGAACTATAGAGGCACTCTGGGGGCAGAATCACCGACTTGGCACAGTGCTACTGCACTCTAAATTCAAATCCTAGTTGTGTTTTACAAAAACTCTTTCCATATAACCAAGCCGTATGCAGTGTGTTCGTGGGCAACTGAAACCATTGTCACCCTTAAAAATATATGCTTCAGCCCTGAAACACATGCACCACAGTTGTGAAGACAGAGCATAAGATGCAACACTTCAGACAACAGCCATAAATAAAATTCTTACATGCACAAACGTAATCCATTTCAAACAGGAATGTTGGTACTCATGCTGAAGCGGTTGGAAATACCTGTCTTTCAACATGAAGCCTTGCGAGAGTAATACTTAGCTGCAATCTAAACCTTAGTGATTGCAGAACAGCTAGAAGAAGCTGTGTGATTACTTATCACAGCTCCCAGTCTGGGAGAGTGAAACCTGCCACATAGATTGCATGCAGGTATTACGAACCCCTTACCTCAGACAAACAATGCCGGGAATCGTTGCATTTTGCTTACAGTTGCAAGGATTCTAGGTACAAATGCATTTCCAGGACAATTGCACTGACCGTGGACGAGATCATAGAACCCTCTTTTAATTACTTGGCAATTTTCTGGGTCAACTTTATTTAACCAACCACCCACATACTCCCTTATCATTCCCCCCCTTTCAGATTCCTATAACTTATGCAGTGTAGATGCAGACTCCCTTATAACTTTAGCCTTTTACATGGTTTTAGTTACCTTTCCTGGTAGAGAGAAGCAACGGCCACCTGCAAAAACTATCAACAGAACCCTGTGAGTCTGCAAACTACATTGAAAGTCACTTCTTTAGTAGCTCGACACCAGTAGACAGCTGTGACCAGCCACTGGTGTGTTCAGATTCCTGAAGCCTCACAATCTGTAACCCCTGGGACATGTCCATTGCAGAAGTAAAACTTGTCTTTCCCCTGCTTTCAATTCTGAATTTGATTACTGCCCAACATACTAAGACCAAGATTTGGAGACTGGCACTTTCTTCCAGCAGAAAGCACTACTGCAGTTATCATCAGTTAGACGTGGAGCAGGCTGGGAACACGATGAGAAAAGAGGGCATATGTGAGAAAGCAGTAAGAGTTTTCCACTATACCCACCCTTTAGAGACACGCAGACTGGGGCCGGGGGGACACCAAAAAAAAACCCAAAGGCTTAGACACATTCCTGTTAACTCTCACAATCAAATTCCTACTTTTACAGTATTTAGTTTTTTTCCCCTAAACCTTCAGTTCTAATGATCAAGGTATTCTGTTACACTTGCAAATTTCCCTTCAAGAAAGGTGGTGGGCAGAGCATAATATAAAGCTTGAAAAGAAGATTCCTGCAGAAGCTAAAAAGCAGAAGTCATTCATAAATCATTCATCAGTCCTAAGCCACACTCATCATTGGGATCCTGATTCATGATTTGAACTGCAAAGTCTAGCAGAACTGCTGAATTTCCCTTCCCGACAGGTGAA
This sequence comes from Ibidorhyncha struthersii, assembly GCA_013398815.1. Taxonomy (NCBI): domain Eukaryota; kingdom Metazoa; phylum Chordata; class Aves; order Charadriiformes; family Charadriidae; genus Ibidorhyncha; species Ibidorhyncha struthersii. The sequence continues at coordinate 357,865 of VZSZ01008930.1, read as the reverse complement.
CATAACTCATTTTACTCTGTGTGCTAGGGAGCCCTGGAAGTTTTCTTGGCATCTTAAGTTAAACTGTCCCTTCAGGCTCTAACAGTATCCTCTTCCCTTCTAATACCAAAGCTTCAATTAGACCATGATTAAAGAGGCTGTATACTAAATACTAGCAGAAGGTACAGGTTGTCAGTTTTATTACAGGTCAGGAATTTGTTTCTCTGTGTACTCTATACTTCAGAGTTTAATGTGGGAATAGAGTTTACTAACAGGCAAGTCAGATTTGCTAAACAACAGGATTCAGTCTTGATTATCAATTAAACAGACATAAAAACATCTAAACAGATGGTTTCTGCCAGTCAACGTAAGTCTTAAGGGGAAGAGAACTCACATTCATTCACAGAAAGACTTTACACAAAACTAAAACAAATCCAACAGAAGATGTGCCTCACATGATGGTTTAAACCCTTCTTTGCTTAAAAAGAGTGAAAGGAAAGCCTCTATACTGCAAAATATTGGTTAAGCAGTAGAATTCTGCAGCTCCATTTTCTTTGTGAATTTGTTTCTTACAATTCAGAGTGACGATCAGTTTCTAGAAAAATATGATGCAAAATTATTAATTATTGTTGCTACTTGGCAGTGCCAGATTAAGGATCTCAGTCTCACTGCATTAAGCATGTCTGCACACACACAAGCAGCTTCAGCCCCATAAGACTACCAAAAGTAAATGCATAGAAGCCAGGTGTCGGAGTCCTCACCCCATTTTCACTGAGGCGCAGCTCTGGTTATTCCCCTTTACTTATGACCAGTTTCCCTCTGCCTCTCTCACACTTCAGCTTCTGCGCAGGTTCAAACAGATACCTATTTTTTAATTGCCAAAGAAAACGTTGCTTTCTCCTGCACAGTTCATCACGTGGTTTCTTCACAAAGATGACACTGTCCCATAGTGTTTAATGGGCAACATTCAGTTTTGGATCAGTAACAAGTCAAAAGTCTGGTAACGCGCACTCTCCTAATTAAAAATGGTGCTTTATAACACTGAAATACCGCAAGAAGCTCCACTGCTTGCCCTTCCATTAATTTTGTTACTTACTGTGTTGGATTCTTATCAGCAATTCTTAATTGATGTACCATGAGCCATGCCATCAAATATTCTCTGTGGATCTACTTGGCAACAATGGTTAGGTTCTAAATTTTGGTAAGCTACTGATTATTTAGTTTGTGATTACTTCAGAGTAAAGATCTTCTTACATTTTGGAAAGCCCAAATAAATAGTGGGCACTGCTACAGATAAATAATATACTATAATAAGGACTCTTATGATGATAATGTATGATGCATGACCATTTTCCAGATGCTACAGAACTAATTGTGCTGCCAACTGAATGAGCTAAATCCAAAACAGATCCGTAAGAGGAATTATTGTCGAATCAATCTCATCAGTGAGAAATGCTTCAGTCCTACAAACCCTTGTTCACATTAGCATAGTCTTCATTAAGTTAATGAAACACCGTCTGCCCCTAATACAGATGTAAAAACAAAGCAACTCCCATACAGGTGACTGAAATTAATCTGAGTCAGAACTGGTATAACGGAGAGCCAGGACTAAGAACATTTTCCATCAGAGCAAAAAATGATCTCTTAACACAGTGGTGGGACACCATTGTAAAGCTGTCTGACACAGACTCCACCCTGACCTAGGAAAACAATGTGGTGGCACAACTGTGTTACTGGAGCTGCATCACCACCCAAACATCCTTCACACCTCCAAGTCTTCCAGCAGAACTGGCCCCGTTGGTTTGTCTGTAGGGTAAAATACTTCTCCACATAAAGAAGAACCATGTTCCTCCTCGAGTTTTAAAGAATCAGGTAAGTAAGGTGTATGGGCTTTAAGACAAGAAAGGATAACCAGAACATCTAGTTTGACTCTCGAAACAAAAGCCAAAGAACTTCACCCAGATACACAATATGAACAAAAACACCAAGAGGCAGACTTACATCACACCCTTTCCTAGTCACCACTTAGCTAATCTTTAGATTTTTAGTCTTTTTAATCCTCCCTCATAAATCAATACCACTAGCTCCCAATTATGTTAGCAGCAGGCTCTTTGAGCTGTATCGTGTAAAGAAAATTAATGACCTTTAAAATAGAAAGTTTACTTACACAGACATTAATTGCTATTGTAGCACAGATGAACTGTTAAGCAGGACCATGAAATGTTTTACTCAAGCACCTAATTCCAGAGAACGTAAGACTTTACTCAAATCCTTGGATAACAAAAGGTCAAATGCGATGAAGTTCCTATCAGAGAAATAACCTACTCAGGTCTATCTGCCAAGTGCTGCAAACAAGTTAACCATATACATCATTAAGTTCGGAATCCCATTATGATCATATGGCATAAACCTGATTGCAATTACAGTGCCTTAGGCAGAAGATGTCATTTTAAGTAGATAATCACTACTCTGGACAAGTTTTATAAATGATTCTCATTGATTATCATTTCCAATTAGAGGAAATAAAAGCATTAACTGGCCACTTTGATGCTGGAAGTGACCCTTTACCTGGACTCTTTCCCTAACAGATGATAGTTAAATTTAGTGTGACAGCACCTAACCAGATTTGGTATGGCCTGTGATTTGATGGTACCAGTATCACATCATCAGCAGGCCAAGCTGGTAAAACCATTACATGCAGTGTTTGTATCAGAAGTATGCTTATTAGTATCCTAGGGAGCTACAAAACGTAGGTATTTTCCAATTACCTACTTTACATTTCAGTAGCTAAAAAATGACACACAGCTATACTATTACCTACAAAGGGATTTTTCACAGGAATACACATTTTTCTCTCTTTTGTTTTCTGCTTAATGGATCTCAACTTTATTAATTTCAGCTCCAAAATGTTAGCATTCCCAATAACAACCAATAACCACAAGTAAGCAAATCATAGGTAACATCCTCCTCTCCAAACAAAGAAAATACTGTATTTCTAACATAGCACTGCCTCTTTCAGTTAGCACAGCCATGTGAAATTAACTATAAAAGCTCTAGTGAGTGATTTTTTTACTAATCCTGTGTAACACATTTTGCAAAAGTGTCAAAAAGAAATATAGTTCAGTCACTGAATACAGAATGGAAATTATTTACTTTACAATCCAAACTTCTCTATTTACATAAAAATAACCTTGCTACAGCAGAAATTTTAGGCTACCACATAAAATTAATGGAGTCCAATTGCATATTATTCTAAATGGGTTATTTTATAGCCATCATAACATTAGATCTAAATACAACACATACACTCATACTTGCAGTATATTTTAGCACACCAACAATATTTCAAAAAAGTGCAATAGGGAAGCATCAGAAAAGGGCTTTTCTAAAATTTCTACCCTCTCTAAAACCAGTATTTGTATACATGCATAAAAGTCTTATTTCAGTATTAATGTTACTTATCTCAGAATTACAACTGATATTCCCATAAGAAAGACTGACAAAAAACTTCCTGACTGTAAAATGAGCCCTGTTTCACCTTTGTTTTATTTCTTCGCTGACATTTTTTTTTCGTGTTCCTTTTTCTGGCACGGTTTTGTTTTATATTGGTTTTACTAGCGTCCTAGCACTCATCACTGTTTGTTACGCATGCCTCTCTACAGCCCATCCACGAAGGAAATGAATCATCACAGCTTTTAGTTAGAGGGCCTGACTTTTTAATGCAAGCTGTAAGGCTCATGCTTCCATCCTTAGCATCACCCAGCACAGGAGCCCTTCCATTAGACTGTGCTATTAGCCAGGAGTCCTCTGGAGAGCTTTATTTCCACCAGGAAGAGCCATAAACATGAGCGCCAGTGAATGCCAGCTGGGAAGAGAAATGCATTGCTGTATCTCTTTAACAGAAGAAGTTGCTCCCCTGTGCAGCTGGCAAGCTGCTCTCAGACTGCCCTTTGAAGCCAGCCAGAAGACAGCAGATCCTGTTCACTGGGAATTACTCTCTATTTGCTTTCATTTTCCTTTAGATTGAAGCAATATTTTAACAGAATAAAATTTTGAAAGAAGCCACCACCATATAGCTGGGACAGTTTACACGCTGCTGCTTTGGGAGGGACATGGCCTTCCACCACTTCTCTAGGGCTGAGAGAAACTGGTGTTTGTGCTAGCAGTAGCCATGAGTCTGAGGAACATGTAATTTTCTCCAAGCAGCTGCCAGGCCTCCCAGGGCCAGGGCTCCAGTAGGGCCAAGCACCATCCTGCAGCCACACCAACGTGGGCTGGGAAACCAGAGCTTCCAGACCTTTGGTCCAGCTGCCTCTTTGGAGCTAGCTGAGCTTTTGAAATATCTAGGGGTCTTGCTGAGCACCTAAGGGGTAAGCACCATTTACTGCTGGGACTTCCACAGTTTTCAGAGTCTTGGCTCCACACCACCAAATGTGGAAGTGCAAGGGTATTAGGCTTTTCTGCAAGAAATATCTTGAATTAACAGGCTTCCCGTCAGCCTGCCCTGAGTCCAGATGTGACTGTGAGAACCTGTCTTTGATTTACTGAAATTGGATCAAATCTGAAATGTTTCCAGTTAAATATTTTGGAAAAAAACTTCTGACCATCTCTCCTCCCCCACCTACCCATCAACTCTGCCTCTAGTTTGCTGGGTCTGAAGAAGCTGTATCCTCAGAGATCCACAAGGAAAGACCAGAAGAAATGGAGGAGAGGAGAAGGAAGCTGTAGGAAAAAAGGAAATCTTGATTCTCTCTCAACCTATCCCTGACTGTCACTTACATTAATGAAGAACAATAGAATAATAGCAAAACAAAAAACAGGAAAAATACATCCTTTGTACATTCTCAGCCTCTGACTATGACTGGGTCATTGTCAACATCCTGTAACCCTGTGGAGTACACAGTTCATGAGAGACAGTCAGAAGACTTGGCGTGCAAAGCAGGCCACAATAATGAGCAGTGGCAGATTTGCATGCCAGGTCTTTCCACCATAGCGCAATTAGCCTATTGATACTGTAGGCATGACTGAGGATGGCAGGATGTGAAGGTAGATGATAGGGACAAAGTGAATGATTAAGTGGCCTTAGACTTAACTTGTGACCTCATTCTATCATAAACAGCAAACAGTGACAGAACTTGTGTGTGGATCAAACAACCTGGCAGCATTAGCTGAGCAGTAAGACAAAAGAAATAGCATACTGCACACATTCTTGGGCTGCCACAATGTGCAGTCTGCAGCAGCAACACAGAAGATCCAGGTACCAGCTGGGTCCCAGAACAACCTAGCTGCCTACCTGGGGAGATTATGAGGCTTCTTTCACAGATAACAAAGCAGCAGCTGCTGATTAAGGAGAGCCACGAGGCAGCACAGACACACTCAGGGTCTGCTGCAGAGCAGTAAGCAACAAAAAGGCAAGAGCCCACATGAAAAAGAAGTCACTTTCCAGACCTCTCTTCCCTGTAGCATACAGCTCTCCAGGCTGAACTGAGACCAACCCTGATGTTCTGGTTAACTCTGCACTACTGTCTTTCCCGTTGCCTCTACGAATCAAACTCAGGAGTCTGATTCGAGGCTCTCCTGTTTTGATCAGCAAAATAGAGTCCCCTTTAAGCTCTAGAAACTGTGTGCAAGAGGTGTCTTTGCATGTTGAAGAGACTAGAGTCACCAGGGTGAGGCAGCGGGATGAGAACAGGTTGCCATTGGTTTCCTGCTGTCCGCATTGCTTCTCTATGGCTATTTACAAATGGACCCCAGTTCATTTGATTAGCAGCCACAACCATGAACAAACCACCTTGTTCTATGATGCACTTCCTTTCCCAAGGACCAAGCATTAAGCAACGCTGAAGGTTTTCCAGGCCTGTCCTATTTCATACTCAGATAACCAGACAAAGGTACTTTCTATTATCCAAGCGTGTGGGAGAGACAGTCACCTTTACAGACAAATTTGTGGCATTTGCTCCTTAGAAACAATGAAATGCAGTGATTCAATCTCCTAATGAGACTGCAACAGAGTTTGCTGTAACTTTTAAGGCATAACCAGACATCAGAAGCCTTTGGAAGGAAATGGGTATAACTGTGGTGATCTATACAGGAACAAGAAATTGCTACTGGAGATTTACCCAGCCAGAATCCTGCAACCAAAAGATTGGACAAGCAGCTGCATATAGGAAAGACATGGAAAAAAAAGTCCTTTTGACTTCATTAATAGCAGACCAGCTTGAACCAGACAGGCATTTGTCTTTTCCACCATCCTTTTTTTTTTAATCCCTACCATTGCAATTAGATACCCTTGTTATCAACATAAACAGGTGAGTGTATACATTAGCATTGAGCTTTCTAAGCATCAGCATGTTCTTGCACCATCAAGCCGCAGAGCTCTTTACTTCTTCTTCACTCAAACCTGCCCCTTCAGTTAAGTCAAGACTAAGCCTACCCTGCACATTACGCTCTGTTCCTCTGGAGTCCTGTAAAACTCTTGCCCTCAGAGATATCCAGTGTCAGTGAGCTCTGTCAGCAACTAGCTCACTGCATGGCAGAGCATTTCTTTTTACTTACTTTTGACTTTACCACTTTTAAGCTTCATTGAATGCTCCTTGTTCTTCCCTGATGGTAGAATAGCATTTCTTGCTCTGTAGAGCCTACGCCTTCATTGTCTGTAACCTTTTATCATCTCACTTCTGATTCATCTGATTCATTTCCTCTCCAAGGTAAACAGTCCCCATCTTCTCAATCTTGTACTATATGAAAGTTTTTCCTTGTCTGTTTAAAAACTGATTTAGGTAAATAGTTAAAAACTTACTCTGTTAGCTTAGCTTATACCTATAAATTATCTGTGCATATTAAATTTGTAGTTGCTAGGTTTGACTGAATTAAGTGTATCCACACAGGATTTTTCACCAAATTCCTAAAGTCAGTTTAAAATCACACCTTTTGTTAAGTCAGAGCAAATGAAAGTGTAGTTAGGCCATAGCCAGTTTCTGATCCATTAAGGACTTCCAAGAATTCAGACAGTGCTTTGGGAAAGGGTATATTTTAGCAGACCCCTCAGAGATAGTAATCTCCCGTGCATAGCAGGGAGCAATTCTTCTGGAATATTTTCCATCAGCAACACAGGGATTTGTTACAGAATTAACGTGTTTTATCTTGATAGCACCTCCATTTACAGGAGATATGTATTGCCTAGGCAAGTCAAACTGCTATTAAACCACACATTTTAATTCAGCTGCAAGTGAGCTGCCCTATTGTACCCAGAACACAACAGAGATATAATGAAATCTGCTATAAAAATTAATTCTGAAAATATCAAATACAAGCATTGTTAAGTTTAAACAAAGGATATTTGCTAGTTCGTTCCAAGACTTAGCTGCATTCAAAAATCCAATGAAAACTGGCTTTTACACACACAGACACACAGACACATTTGCTTGTGGAATAAAAGTTTTAAATTATGGCTATTAAATGCATGGTATTTCTTAATGATAGCATTCATTGTTATACTCGCAATAATACATTTGACAGAGGAAAAAAAAGAAGAATTTTTCAAAAAGCTGCCAATGGATTTTAATAAAAAGTACTTTCCAATAGAAGGCAATGTCCTTATCTACTAGACTACAAAGTGCTTGAGTATTTCACAAGGAATTTAGAGGCACTATTTTGCAATAGAAACTCACTGAAAGTTACAAAGAAGCAAGTAATTCTAAAAATCAAATATACAGGCCACTGAGTTGAAAGAAAGTAATTTCCCGCATTAACATTAAGATCTATTATACATGCATACAAATTTTCATGCAAATCAGACTTCACTTATTGTGTATTTTGCCTTATTTAATTAAAAATGAAAAAGAAGAACACCTACCCGCCTCATTTTGCCTGTTAAGTTGTTGCCGCCAACAGGACCCTCATGACAGTGTTTCCATTGAGGCTAATCACAGAGAAGAGGTGTGCACATAAACACAAGAAAACTAATGCTTAGGTTAGAGAGAGCAGCCACCCGGCCTGTCCATCACATTCACCTCTATTCACACAGTAATTGCTGTACTCTCTGGAAAGCTGACTAGACCCATCATGATCTCAGAACACTAGTTATCCCCTACTGAATCATTTTCAAAATTGGTAAATAATATGGCTAATATAAAAGGAGAGATGTCAGACAATTCAGCCTCAGAGACCTCGCTTTCACCCTATGCAGAGACTAGGTGAAAGCAGCTGAAATACACAAAGCCAGGTCTGGTCACTGCTACAGCTGCAGTCCCGGCAGAGATGCCCCTTGTTCAGACTTTTTTGTGTCCGCCCCATGTGTGTGTCCCCTTTACACTTCCCTATAGCCTTCATTCCTCTTTTCCCACAGATAAACATGCCAGCAGCCTCCTGCCCTTGGCTGCTCCACACCAGTGGGACATGCTAGCTGGATGGGCAGAGCTGCTGTGGGAAAGGCTTACGCAGAGCTCCATTTAGCTTCAAAACGCCTTCCTGCCTGCTCACTTCCCCTGCCTTACTCCACTATCTATAGCTTTCAAATGCCTCCCCTTCATAATCACACCTCCTACTATTCTGAAGACTTATTTTGTGGGAACACTGAACATATTTGTTGGCTCACTGGCCCCTAGCACACTGACTGCTCATTCAATAACATTCACACAAGACTGGAAAAGACTTGTCATACTCTTACTATCTGGCACTCCGTTAGTAGCTTACTACTGTTTCCCTCTGCAGTACAGGTCCAAATTGGATGTCAGGCACAGAAAAATGCCAGCAAAAGCTCCGGTTCACAGCCAGGAACCAGCCACAGGACACAGTCCAAAACCAGACGCACATTGGCACATTACCATTAACACAAGGTTTGCCATGAGTAAATCCTTTGCCATTCATCTTTTTGTCAGCAAGGATGGGGAAAAACAGGGTTATTGCAATATTTTTAAATATTTGCAAGGTGCTAACATCCTATAGTGATGGCATTAGTCAAAAACTCAGGAAGACACTAGGACAAACTTCTGTAGTCATGTCTTCTCAGGAGCAAATTCCCACGGAGATCACACAACCTACAGTGTAATTGTCTCCTGGTTGTCTAAATATTCAGGCAAGGAAGGAAGGAATTAGGTCCGTAAGTCTGCCTGCTCACTAGCCAGCCTGCCAAGCACATCCACCACCCAGCCCCATTCTTCCCGCTGTCTGGTTCTGCGACTGACTGACTTTCCCAGACTCAGCACAGCTACATGAAATACACCTGGGGCATTCCTGCCAGTGGCTGAATTGTCAGCTAAACAATCACCTGGCTGTCACCAAGAGCAACACAGGTAGGGCAAAGGGGAACAACTCACTACGCATGCTTTCAGTCGATATGGTAAACAGCTGACATATGGTAATTTTAAAGGGGTTGACATGCTGCAGCAATTATAAAAAGGCTGACACTCAGCTGAAAGAGCTGACAGAAGTTACGCCTTAGCACAAAAGAGAAAAAATGAAAGCAAAATGTGACTGAACTGTTGTCTTGCATGCTCATATTTTGTTGACAAATGTATTTGTAGGTATGAGAATTCGGCCCTTTTTTAAGTGTGTCACCATCGGCTGCTGATAAAAAAGCAACCTGAATCTATTACAGATGTGTTACTCTTCAAACTGATGCTCCTTCATGAACGAGAGGACAAAGCATTCTGCTCTTATAAATCTGTTGTGCAGGCTAAGGCTTTAGTATCAATAGCAACATTTGACATTGTTATGCATCCCTTCTACATGGAAAAAAGAGACTTCTTGGAATTTGAAATATTGCATTATAATGAAATACCCCTTTAAAGGTATCACCCCAGGAAAATGCAAGTTTGCTGATGGTTTCAACTTTAAAATATATTTTCTTTTTAAGGTGCTTCAAACCATTGTTCAGATATTGCACTAGCACTTCATATGAACTATCTGCTACCAAAAGTATGTTCAGGTTAGATATCATGTCCCCAGCACATTTGTTTTTCTGAGCTCTAAGACTGTTTTTGATATAGTACAATTTTACACTGCTGAAATATTATACTTAGTGACACATGAGCATATAGGTTTACAGGTTACATTGTAGCAGCAATGTTTAAATACATAAATAGATGTACTTCCCCATCAAAAGCTCAAATTTGCAAGATCTGTTCCTGCAAGTGTGCACACCTGACTGTGAGACTGCAGTAAGTAATTTTATCTGCAGTTGCATTCATTTTATACAATTGTCAGGTAATTCATATCAACTTTTGGAGTTTGAGTGCACCTGAAAACGCTGTGCAGATGCAGTTTCATTTTAAAAAAAGCATCAAAGCATTTTCTGGCACAGAATCATACAAGAACGAAGTCGAAGATCTACAGCATTCTCCTGCTCCAAGGCAGGATAATTCCTAATCCCACACAAAATCTCATCAAGGGAGTTTCTGTCTTTTGTGTGGAACAAAGTAAGATTCGGACTATGAACATTCAGTAAAATCATTATTTTAACAAACTTTAAACCTCCAGATTTATTTCAAACTGTGACCTGTCCATATTCCTTCCTTTTTCTCCAAAGGTGAAAATTACTCCCAAAATCATACTGGGCAAAACAGTTCTCTTACAACCTTGAAAAGCTTAATGCACAGGAGTGAGTTTCAATTTCCCACTCATGCTAGAGCATGTCCTTATCCTAGGTGTGTAAATGTAAGAATCCCATAAACTGCTAGAGCACTGACAACATACATCTGACTACCTCATCTGAGCCTACCAATCCACCTTCCTCTGGATTATTTTTAATAATCTGTACCTCCCCACTCCCTCCTGCACAAGTTTTATGTAGTCATAAATCATTTCAAGAAGGTAAAACGTAATATGCCTCTGAAAAAGTGGTTAACTTCCTTTGCCAGGAGGTTACAAAATTTGTCCTTAGCCTACTGTGAAGTCAAAAATTAGATGTCAGCTTTAAAAATGTTGTTAGCCTATTAGAAGCACTTTTCCAAACTCTGTGGTTTTTGAATTTATTAACTTACTAACCCTTTTGGCCCTGATACAGTAATACTCATGTCAAGGGTGCGGTCTCTGTCCTCTGTTCCTTAGTCCACAGTGGCATTGCCAGCACATGCTGGCACTGGTTTGGAAGGAGATCAGGAAAGGGGATAGTAACAGACTACAGATCAGAGGTGACACCTTGTCCCCCACTATGGCCAGTATTGCATTGGCATCCAGTACCAGCTGGACAGAGTGCCCAAAGAGCATTTTACCTATGATGAACGTGCCCCCAGACACTTCAGATCAAGCAGTGGCCTGCCATACAAGCAGGTCCTGTCCCCCCACACTTGCTAACAACAGAGGAAGATGGATAAACTGCCTTGTTCTTCTTTTCTTTGACTTTGCACTTAAAATTTATCACTAGATCGCACTTAAAATTTATCACTAGATCCCCTTGCTGCATTTATGTATTTTCTGTTGTTTTGGTTTTTAAATGTGAGTTTTATTTTTTATTATTCTTTCCTAACTGTTGCACATAGGCTTTATCCCCATTATTTTATCCACTGTTATAATACAACAGATCTTGGTTGGGAGCAGAACTGCTGTTGAAATTTTCTGCCTTTACTCTGCACGATGTACCTACTTCTGTTTGTGTACAGAGTAGCCTAGTGCACAGTACATTTCTGTACTTATCATTTGGCACCTCCCCTTTTATATTCTCTGTAGTGATCTCCACACCACCTTTTGGTAGTCCTGACCCTGACTGCTGAAGACCTCCACTCCTCCTTACAGTCTTCTGGGTAGCTGTGATGGTCTCTGCCGCAGCATTAGAAGGGAACCCATGACGTATGACAAATCAAGGACCATGCTGCATGCTGAGACTATTGATACCACAGAACCGTGTGTCAACAGGTGCAACATCTCTGACCTACATCTTAAAAATGGCAAAAGTTCTACCTGCCTATGACAGATTCATATATAATTTTCCTTTGCATGAGAAACAAGTCACCTGTATCAGCAAATAAGAGAATAATGCTTTAGGCACCTGTTAACTGTTGTATCAGTGTGTCTTCCTGCTCCTAGTTCTTAATAATAACGCATAGTACATAATACATAAGCACCTGTTATCTATGGTTATCGAATTTTAATGGCTCTGGTCTCTTCCATTTATTACCATCAGATGAGGATGTACGACTAAGAGGTGTCATGATATGATTATAGGTACCATGCACAGACACTTGTGAAATGCATTGCAGAATGACATCTTTTCAGGGGCTTCGCTTGTACCTGCAGACGACACGTGTGTTATGGACAGTTCTGAGCTACCAGGAATAAAGCCACAGTCCGTGGGATAGTGTGATCTAACAGATAGCCAGTTATGAGGATGTAAGTATAACTCTAAAACAATAGCAGTTAGGTATAAATGTGACTGCATTACTTAACCAGTTAGTAAGAAAGACCTTAGTAACTGTTCTGCATGCAACAGCATGAAAAAGGAGATGACTGTGAAACACTGCCTAAAGAGAGAAAGTTGGCAAGTCTTACCAACAGGCAGAACATGCACAGTGGAGACCAGACCAGATCGAGAAGCCAGAGCCTTGTTTCTGCCCTGAGCAACATTTCCCAGCACTGGGTGATTCCAGTTCTGATGTAGATCTAGCTGATTACTGCATGACTGTCCTGTGGTATGACCCTACTTGCAAAGATTCCCTGAGCCACATTGACCTTGATCTCCTCTGTCTCTCTAGCCTCCACATGGCTTCTCTTAGAATTGATTAATCATTTATTTGTCTTAGGCACACGGCATGTCCTCTTGACAAGTTCAAGAAGTGGCATGTTCAGTAGCCATTTTAAGGTCTAACAAGGCTATGCTTTGCATAAGAACACAGTAGCAGGTGACATTAAGATTCCACCACATTAGCCACCTCCCTACTGTGGGAGGCACATAAAGTCAGGTTCAGGATGAATGTCCAACCCTTTGTTACTGGCTTGCTGCTCTTGGTCTCTTGAAAACCTATATGGCTTTCCTTCCCATTAAGCTTGCTGGTTTCCTCCCTTCTCCCTCTGGAAACATATTCATGGCCTCCTCCAAACAAGTGTTTATACAAAAATTACCCCACGTGCACAACAGGCACACTTGAACTGCACACACTTAAGTGACTACAGAAAATCTGTGGATGTCTGCCCCTGAGGTTATGCCAGCAAACTCAACCTTTCCCTGCATCCGTCTTAACAGCCATCTGATAATGGTGTGCCATTTCCTGTGCCACACTGCAAGTGCATGGATGTAGATGATAGTGTGCATGGTGGCTGCTCCACTTAAGGAAGAAGTCAGTTTATCACTTGGAAAATTCAGCATGTCTCCCTGACACAGTAAAGCTGAAACATGCTTCCAGTTATAAATCAGTTCAAACAGACACGTGTACACACTTCTCGTTCTCTAAAAGTAGGCTGATCTTCCTGAAATCACTTACTAGATCAGGGAAAATTCAGTCCAAGAGCACATCATACGAGAGTCATGGGAGAAATAGGACAAAAAATCAGGATTGTTTCACTTCTAAGATCTTTGAGGATATCCTTTCCAGCCTGTCATATCTCAGACACAACTAACCTAAATATTACTGTATCTGTTGGCTTTGGCAAGGACTTCACTGTTGCCTTTTATTAGATATGAAGCAATAGGTGGGAGAGAGTGAGCCAATTAATTATTGAAAGTGGCTTTCACGTACTTTGAAAGTCTGCATGTCCTCGAAGCACACTCAATAAAGTTAACAAGGCTAACCAGGGCACTGTATAATGTCTGTGAAGCCTAGATAGGCATTTTGCGAACTCTGCGAGATTCTGTTGTGTGCTTCCTTAACTCCACATGGACCCAATACACACTTCATAAAGTTCTTTCATCTCAAAATACGAACCTTACAAGCTCCTTCCTTCTAGTCCTACACAAAAGCTGCTGTTTTCAATTAGATTTCCAGCAAGGACTCCCTCTCTGCCCTCCGTGCCACTCCCTTTCACTCTTAATTCACCTTAGAGCAGAATTTATTTCCATCTTACCCCCACATGCTCACCTGCCCCTCTGTGAGGACCTGCAGTTATCCTTCCTGCATTATGTCTGACTCACATGGTAACTACCTTGAGGCAATAACATACCCTTGTAGAACAGAATTCTCAGCAAAACACAATGCCTATCTATTAAACTACAGTTAATATCAAATTACTACTAAATATAACAGCTACAACAATTATTGTTGGTATATATTAGCCCTTTCACTCCATTTCCACAAACACTTATCTTGAGCATGTAAGTTTGGATCCAAAAACAGATTTTCTGCTATGGGCTCCTGGAACTGAGTATAGACTCAGTAATAACCTCAGTGAGACAACCATCATCAGTTAATAGCAAAGAAGAGGTGTCAGTGGTGCTCGAGGCACTTGTTGAAATCAATTAACACAGACCCTATGCTAACGGAACAGTCAATGGTAACAATCCTTTGCAGATGGTCTAGAACTAAATGAGGAAATACTCATTTTATCTCCCTGCAGTATTTTCAGTCGTTGATCACATTATCGCTTTGAACAAGTTGTGCAGAATACCTTTTTGGAAAGAATAAAACTCTGCAACTATAGGCCAAGGTCTTCAATGGAATGAACTCAGAAGCCCGGGAACAGTAAGTATATTAACTGGGCTCTGGGGCTTGCGTCTGTAATTTTTGTTCACCCAACACTTTTTTCAGTGAAGGAAACTATTTCTATTCTGCATCTATAACAAGATTGGTCTTCATTTAATAGAATGTATAATGAAAATAACAGCTGTATTTAAACACATGGCAGAAGCCATTAGGCATGGAAGAATTACTCTTTTTCTAGAAAATCATGGCTGTCTAACAGATTTTATACATGACTGTCCTTGTCCATACTACAAGCCAAATTGTGTCTTGTTTTATCCCAGTTAAGATGCACTGGTTACTATAGTTCCTGGAAAAATTAATATTCCCCTTATAGCTCAGAATGCAACTGGGGGAAATGAAACAAAAGAGAAGTTTTCATTATAGACAGAGAATTCCAGAGCTATGGAGAAAGGATGAGGAGTGAGAAAGGAAAGAAACTACTGTAGAATACTTAGTATCTGTAATATCTTTCAGATCTGTTCTTTTTTCTTCTGTATGTTTATACATCACATTAGAACCTGATCAGAGCGCTACTTCTATGGAAATTATTATCAGTGCTCCTGTTGCCATTTTTCCTATTTACAGCTGCAGTCCCATTTTCTTTACTATTTGGGTATTTTCTGACACAGGCTATTAGAAACCAATAATTCTACTGAGACTGTGTGACTTTTTATGCTCTTATTGGATAATTACTACTGACAGCTAGTCAGTACAGAAATCCACCTAGCACAAGCTACTGGGAAATAATCCCGGTCACTATGTGGCTACAGCCAGGCAGAGAACAACCAAATATGGAACCAAACAAAAACTGAACCACTTCACACATGAGTAACTATACTTGCCTCTTAGCTCCGAGCAATTAAGTAAACCTTAACCTCAGTATAGTAAGAATTACTGTGCCATAAGGATGCAGTACGACACAGTAAGCTTTTACCACAGATAGAGATGGTCTAAAAACACTGTGAGCGTCTAGCAAAACACTGGGAATAGCATGCAACAACATGGGTATTGTTCTTTTCTAGCTTCATTGATTATCCATTGTTTGAAGCGTCAGATTCGTTACAAGCTGGCACTCAACGCTTGGACAGGAATTCCTGTGAATACTGGGCTTTTGAGAACACGCTCTGCATAAGCAGGAAGGATATGCCATGCATTGGCCAAGCTCTGGGCTGTCATGTGCCATCCTGAATAGGACTACTTTCCAGTCTCAGCACATAGGCACGAACACATACCACTACATCTGAGTCAAGGCAATGTCCCAACTGCTCAAGAGGAGATAACAATGCCCTTTTCAGTGCTGCATCTTCCTCCGAGTAGGAATCCTCACAACCCTTCTGCAGCCAAGACGAATTTGCCTTTAGCCAGAGAGCCAGTTCTGTGTCTTCTGCATACAAAATTTGTGGTTGTGTTTGTGATGACTCAAGAGTGCTGTTTAGCTCCCACCCATGATGTTCATTGTTTATGTCCATGGATTTGTTACCTAATCAACTACATATGCACTTAATTTCACTTTGTAATAACTCTAAGTAGCACTTACTTTTCACGAAATCTCTGCATTACAATGAATATTTCTATGTTTACCCCAGGAACCATTCAGAGTGTGAAGAGCTTTTCAAGCTTCAACCACTTATTGATCAGTTGGTTGAAAAATTTAAACAGCTGTTTGCTCTTTACCAAAACATTTCTCATGCAGTTAATTTAAGGTGAGCACTATTTTAAATAGTATATTCTTCTTTCAGAAGTCTCAGTATTGTGTAAGATTTTAAAGAATCATTCATATGTACTATCATGTATGTTGTTTTAGTACAGACACAGGCAAAGCGCAGAAGTCAGTTCCTCCCTCTCCAACTTTATGCTTTAACTCAAACATAAAACCAGTGCTAGACTTCATTCTCCAAATTCCAGATTCTCAATATGCCACCTGAAAATAAATAAATTTTAAATGCGTATTTACTCTACTTAAGGTAAGATTCTTTCCCACATCAGTACAAGGAATTCTCAGAATAATGAGATAAAAAGTAATTTTGGAGCTACAAAAATTATGAGGCCTGATTCCCAGTATCTCTTCTCCTTACAGATTCTCTGATGTCTAATAAAATATGAGTTTATTAGTCTTGCCTTCAGTTGAGGTACTAACAGTTCCTCTCTTTCTCTCTATACTTCTCATCTGCTTATTTCTGTAATAAAGGCACAATCATAGGTTCACCTAAGGATTCTCTCACTAGAAGGCAAAAGAAGTGTGAGAGGCAGAGCACATCAAATGTATGGAAATACAGAAGTAGACCTGCCTGCAAAGTAAGGCTTTCAGTTCACAGTGAATATCCTCTTTTTGATTTGTTTTTAATCTGAATTTTTTTTCATTCTTCTCAAAGCAGCTGGCCCCTGGGCCTTGCTCACCAGAAGAGGTTAATGGCATGGTTAATAGTTTTGCTGCCCACAGCAGCAATACAAAGGACCAAAACCTCCCTTCCAGAGGCACCTGCCACGCACTGTGGCTCTGGACAGGCGTTACAGCTAGATGCATCTGGAAGCCTCCTCACTCTGCCATGAATTACAGCCCGCCCCGGAGCTGTGAGTGGGCAGGACAAACATCCGAATATGAGGGACTCAGCACGTCCCGGGTTTCTGGCTTTGGGACAGACTCACCACACAGACAGCCACCAGGCTCTGGGAACTCTGGAGGAACAGGGTGCTAGCACAGAATAAGCTTTTTTCCAGAACATTTCATCAGGAAGACACTGAACTATGCAGATCAATACCAATATCGTGATGGCCCACAGCATAGTGAGGAGCAGCTTAAGAATGAAGAATAGGTGCTTAAAACTGGACCTGAAAAAGACAGTTGATGTTGCTGGGCTGAGGAATGATTTCTGAAATGTTCTTAGCAATGATTTAGAGAAAGACCCATTATTCTCTAGCTCTGTCCACACACACTGGAGTTTCTGCCTGATATCAAACTCTCAGAATAGCAACAGCCACAAATAAAATTTTCTGCCATGTCTGGGTGGCTAAGAATTTGTCCATCCAGACAGACCGTGGCCTGACCTTGACTACTCATGCCTGCATTACATCTTGGCAGGACCATAGCCCATGATACACCTGGCACGAAGCCTTCAGAACTTGGAAACTCCAGCTAATACAAAGTATTGCACTTTATATGCATTTTTATATGTTGCACTTTTTATGCAGGAGAAGCTGCTACCATCAGCACCTGGTAGTATTGTCTGTGTCTGCTTTCTTTGTCCCGCACACTCCAGGCTTGTTCCCCTTTTCCACTGCTGATTTCAGTTTCAGCTTTTGGGTCTTAACTTCAAGTTGCTCAATGGGCTGGGTCAAGGTTATCTGAAAAAACACCTAAACCTCCAGGAAAAAGGCAGTGGTTGACAACTACTGTCCTGTGTACAGTAGAAATACCTAAGATAAGTACACTTGACCTGAGACTGGGGAGATCCACCCCCAAAAAGAAACTTCCCACCATCTATTTCAAGTATAAACTGCATTTCTTAGGCTTTCTCTTCTCTAAATGTAAACACACAGTAACATATGGCTTTTCGAACCAAACAAAACCAAATACATAAGAGAAATATTAAAAAAGAATTGCCCCTGTAGAGTCTTCCATTATTCCTGACCTACCACTTGTGCAGGATGAGTGAACAACCACTGTATTGTTGATAGCAGTAGTCCTGTAAACACACTAGCGGAAAGATTTCAGAGATCAGATCACGTGTACAGCAGAACAGAATTCCCAAGTTAATACCAAGTGCCTTTCCCCAAAGCACTCAGCTTTTCCCTTCTAGAAGCTCACACCTGGGTA
The DNA here is from genome assembly GCA_013398815.1 of Ibidorhyncha struthersii. Taxonomy (NCBI): domain Eukaryota; kingdom Metazoa; phylum Chordata; class Aves; order Charadriiformes; family Charadriidae; genus Ibidorhyncha; species Ibidorhyncha struthersii. The sequence goes on along the minus strand of VZSZ01008930.1, from coordinate 339,463 downwards.
CCACTCTCGCACAGAGATATCACAGGTGAGAATTCTGGGAAAAGACATATAAATAAGCCCACAAAACACTCCAGAACTCTTCTATCAAACACTGGCAAATTGTTTCTGAACCAGAATACAATGTACCCAGCCCCGATAGGCTTGGTTTTGCTGTAACCTTGGTGTGCTCATTTCCATGTAAATACACAGAAAGTTCTTCACCTTGGAGCTATTTCACAGGGGGTTTTGTATCTGGAACGTAGGTATAAAGTTAAAGCCCTGGGTGTGCTTGTAAATCATTTGTGCTAAATGATTTGTGCAAACGTCAGACATACAGAGGTTTCCCTCAGTGGAAAACAAAATGAAATGCTCTTCTTCGGGTACACAGTGTTACATTACCAAAATTCATACCTAGGACCAACTTTTGGAGGACATGGGGGCTACACAGTAGTTCGGAAAATGGAAACACTGTAACATGCTGGCTGTAGCTAAGGGCTTGAAGTCCTAACTCAGGGTACCACCCCTGGGAAAATTCTGGTCATAATGTCAGCTGTGACAAATGTCACCCATAGTCACCAATCTGCAAAGGAATTGCAGAGCTGCCTTCAACTCTCAAAGTGCTCCCCACACCAATCCTTGCAAAGATGCTATCACTCCAATATAAGCTGGAAAATATCCTTGGTAAAATTTATGGGCCTGCATCCCCTTGCACCAAGTCATGGAGTGGCAAGACGGTGTGACAGCCCACCCACACAACCTACTGCAGGCTTCAGCTGCACCTCCAGCTGGGAATAAACAGCCAGGATTGCACGTTGTTCTCTCCCCCAGTCACCCACTTTGCCATACTGGAGAATGTCAACATGCTGCTGTATATAGGGTTAGACCTACACGCTTTTAACTAAAATAACAGAAAACATTGTAGGAGTGTTGAAAAAAATATTTTCTGATGTGTTTGTTTTGATTTAAGAGAAAAAATGTCATCCACAGAGAGTCAACCACCTTCTAAATTTCACACACTACTATTTCTGCTTAATTTTCTCCCACCTAAATCGCAACTATGCTTTAAAGCACCAAGTACTATATACTTAATAAATTATAAAGTCAATCTTCATAATTTCTCTTGTCATACATTGGTCAGAGATGGTTTCAACACAGAAAGATATATGGGAGGTAACCTAGGTCTTCCTCCAACAAAGCACTTAAGCATACATTCAGCATGTCAGCATCCCAGCTGAAGACAGTGGGATATATTTCAAGTTATGCATGTGTTTCACAATTTTATTGAAGTTCAAAGACAAATAAAAAAATAACATACAGCAGAAAAAAAATCCAATATCCATATAATAGACACTATGGTCGTACCTTCTACTGAAATTCCATAGAATTAAGAAAAATATTTTCTTTGGTTAATTCAGCAATGTTCCTTTTAGAGGCAGCGACAAAAAAAAAAAATATTAGAGCGTAAATTTGCCACAGCTCCATTTAGATGGAAGCAAAACTCTTTTTACCTCCAGTGGAAATGGAGTTCAATGATAAAATATATGACTTTTTATAATTGAAGCACAATCCCACCAAGCAAGTCCTGACAGTGGAATCATGAGATGTTGTAAAATCTTAACATTTAGTTATTTAAAAGTATACATGTGTCAGAATATCAGGTTCCAATGTCCTCTGCAATTTCCACATAGAGTGCTTACACTTCTAGGATGTATCAGTGTGCTTCTGACATTTGTTTAAGGGTTAAATAAACAATGGTACTGTTATTTCAGTCCATTTAGAAAGTTCTTAGATGATGTTTCCAGAAATACTTAGGTTTTGGTTTGTGGTTGGAATTTTTTTTTCACAATAGTGTTGGATTTTACTATCACTTTAGTGGGTTTTCCCTTTCTCATCGTATTTCTGGTGCCACTATTTTACCAGATATCTGAAATACTTCTGCACTAATAAGAAGTACTGGTTGTCCTGGGACAGCATCCAGAAAAGATACATACATTTAAGGAGTTTTGAAATATCATAGCACTTCCCAAAAATACAAGCTAGCCATTGCAACCACCTTGGTGATGGCAAGCCTGGAAAAGCTGATAGTGGATTAAAAAAAAAGAATATATCACAGTACTTTGGCATGGCTATAACTAGGACCCAAAAAAAAAGTAGTACTTTTGTTGTCATGTCCAGAAAATGCTGGCAAATACAGAATAAAACAGCGCAATACTGAGTTATCTAAACACTTTAATTAGCCACACCATAGAGAAGCAGGCCTTCTCTAGTATTCATTCATCTTCAGTCATACCTTGGTTTGCCTTCCTTCTGTCCACGATTGGTACAACATTAGACAGACTGTGTGGTGATCAGAAAGTAACTATTGAGCATGGATTTCCGCTGATGGCAGGGTTTTTAAATGCTCAAGGTGCTGGTACAGCCAACTCATGTAAATGGCAACCTTGGCTCTACATTTTAACTATTTTGAAATAAAAGCATTTTAAGTTCCAGTAAGTAACATGATGCAAGGAAAGGGATCCTAGAAACAATCACACACACAAATCATTTAGCTACGTACAGTAACATGCAGTCACGACAGAATGAAATATCCATAAACCCAAGGGAGATGAAATTCTGTGTTCCTCTATCACAGTATGTAAACCACCAGCTATCATTTTAAAAATAAAGCCCCTGTATCCACCTTATTAAGCCGTAGAGGCCCTTTTCAAATGATCAGTCGCTGATACTCTTTTAATTAAAACAATAGGACAGATTTTACCAAACAGTAACAAACCTAAAAGTATAGGAGGTAAATACTACAAACTCGGGGTCTCCAGTTAGAGACACCCTTTTTTCAAAATACTTTGTATTTCTCATGATAATTGCAACTCCAGTCATGCAAATACGTGGTGTGACATAGTTGTTGCATTAATTTATTACACTGCTGGTTTACATTCCTTCATTGTGTTACTGTTCTCTTACACATTTCTAACAAAACCAAACTATAGTACAACTAGTTGAAGAAACACAGCCTATAACCAGTACATGGCAACATTCCTTTTTTTTTTTTTTTCATTTACAATCTGTTTTGGGGTATCTGTCCATTCAGAGAATTACTCAGATTTCAATAATATAAACGGATGTGTTCTGCAGCCTCACAGATGTGGATCACTCCTTGCAACAATCACTGTATTACGATGAAACTTACACATTTATCAGTCTCTGCCTATTACAGACCTACGGACACGGCAGAATTCATCGGCTTCAGTTTGGTAAACCCATGCCGAGAAAAATGAATGGAAATGAAGACTGTGCCCGCAGACAAAAGCGCTGATCAATGCACTCCGCTGACATTATCTTAATGGCAACCTTTTTCCATCCCATCCTCCCTACTTTCCGATTCTTCCAGCAGCAGACATATCCACACTAAAGGATGCGATCTGACCCATTTCTCGTTGAACTCCGTCACCCACAGGTTTTCACTCGGCGGCGAGCAGCCGTCCCCCGGTCCACAATGACACAGCAGGGCTGGAGGGACACGGCGCCCGGGCTCCTTCCTCC
>VZSZ01008930.1:267613-334782 GCA_013398815.1 Ibidorhyncha struthersii | reverse complement strand
CCTCCCCCTTCCTCCCCTCCCCCTCCCCTCTCCACATCCCAGGCAAGCGCAATACAGCAAAGCAAAACAAGCGATTTCAGACCTGTGCAAGGTGCTGGTGGCGAGAAGAGACGGGCATTTACCCGACTGTTGCTTTTATTTTATTTTCCCCTCGCCTCCCCCCCAGCACCACCCGCTATTGCAAATGTGGGCTCCTTGATGTTAATCTCCTCTCCGCGGTCGGAGTGTATGTGTGTGACTGGAGCTCCCTCTCTCTCAGGCTGCCAGCGCCACGCAGCATTGCACAAGGAGAACTGGAGTAAGGAGAAAAACAAGAGCAAATCCGGGCTGGAAATCTAAATCAGTACCAGCCACCGGCTCTCCGATTTTATCAACACAAATACAAGCAGAGAAAGGAAAAAAAAATCGTGTGCGAGCTGCTAAATCAGTCGTGACTGCAGTGCGCACACCATTATTTTATTCCTCGTGTTAGCTTCCTTCTCAGACTGAAGTTAGACATGGTAGGGAAAAATGCGATCTCATTAAGAGTGTTTTATATCAAAACAAGAATTTCCTTAGTGGCACCGGAGCCAAGCGAACTCTTCAGCTATTCCCTTTTCATTTTGAAGAGATGAATGGCGAGCGTAGACCCGACCGTTCTTAAATCAGGACACCATCAGGTGACCAGTCTGCACTTCTAAATATAACACCACATTGTCCTGAGGAGCAGCTGCTTTGAAAGTTAACTGGGAACATCTACTGAGAGCCTGCAGTGTCAAGATACCTATCTGATCTATACCAGATCCGTCTGATGCGTGTACTGACCTCTCCAATAGCAACTACCAGCTCCGCAGAGATACTGGGACACATCCTCAGGAGCTGGTCTATTTTACACCAGGAGAGAACTTGTCCCACGGTGTTTCAGGAAGCAGGTGACTATCAGGTATTACATGACACCCTTTTATTCCTCGCCTTGGGTTCCGTTATTCCCCAACAGGATTGCTACTGTGGGAACCTGAGCAGATCTTACTGCAACAATATATTTGGACAAAGGGCAAGGGCTAATCTCACAACAGAGAAAAAAAAAAAGTCTTTGTCACACACCAAAGCTCTAATTTTAAAATACACATGTCTAAAGATCCTTTAGTATTATTCTCAAAGCATGTCAAGTATTTGCAGGCCTTGTTGTCTTCTCAGATTGGTGCAATTAAGGAGCACTTCTACTGAAACTATCAGCATCAATGTTTAAAATTGTGGTAAATAATAAGACAATCAATCCCTAAATACTAAAGTGTATAATCAAATACATTAGACAACTTACAAACATTTATTTATTATCATTTAAATATAGTCTACATTTTGAGGTGGAAGGATTTAAGCATTCTGGATACTCACATAGTTTTAGCCTCATTAGCAAAAAAATGCTAACTGCAGACAGGCACTTTTGGGGGGATCAGTTTGCATAGTCATGATGGCTGCAGAACACGTACAGAGGTGGATGGACTTTGCTGCAGAATTGCCCAGAGCAAAGCAATGAGCCCACATAGATGACAGCCACCCCCGTCAGTCCGCCTGCGCAGTCACCACCTCCCTCCACACACAACAAAGCACACAAAGAACAAAATTCTGTGCTCAAGAGCTTTTCCAGTTTGGGTCAAAGTACTTCCAGTATCACAGGTTGGAAAATAGCAAGATAAAAGTGAAAATAAAAATATTGTTCGTGTGGGCGCTGCAGCACACACTTACAAAATTACTGATAAATGACAAAAACCTTCCTGTAGTGGGCAATACTAAATAATGCTGTCAGAAAATAACAATTCCCAATCTACCATCTCTAGATCTATAAAGTAAAATACAAAGCAAAATCAAACTATCTAAAAATAGAGAAAAGCTAACCCAAATAAAAACATTTCACCATGTGCTCTGAAGCTTACTGGAGCTGGACATTGGCAGAGAACCAAGGAAAACTAATTCCAGAGGTGGGGGCCCTTGACTCAGAAAGCTCTGCTCCTAATCCAAGAGAGTTTAACCCCCCAAACCAATAGAAAATTCTTAGATGCTTTGAGTGAACATGATCACGCATAAGAAGAGAAGGCCCTTAGACTATATGAAAGTCAGTACAAAGATTTGTACTTGGCTGCTGAATTTCAAATTTCTCCTTTTTTTCCCCCATCTTCCCTTTTTGTGCTGCAAAAGGTTTAGCATACTATTGCAAAACCAAAATTATTACAAATAATTAATCACAACTGTGTGCTCCCAGTTGTTCTCTGCGCAAATCAGGTTTCTGCCCGGCTGCTGTTATTCAATGGATTTCAACAGAATCCTAAGTAGAATGTATCTTGTCAGGTTAATCAATCTGAATAATCATCACAAATTTCTGTCAGAGAAATAATGGTGTTCAGGCCAAACATACCTTGAGATACAAACAATAACTACAAATCTAGGAGCACTTACAAACTGGACAGGAAAATGAAATCTGAACCAGCAGGCTGAGGAGATAAGAAATATGACCTCCTTCCAGTCTCCTAGGTGGCTCTTCTGACAAGTATCAGGTTCCTCATGTCCAGGCAGAAGCATGTGAGCTTTTACCCTGAATTATTTTTGGTAAGCACTGAGAGAAGAGTGGGACTACCGGCCATAATAATGCAACAAGCCACAGAGCTAAACAGTTGATCGGTATTGCGTAATGAAAAGTTTTCAGTACCTCCAACTAACTTGGTACATACATCAAACCCAAATCATAAGTCCACAGAATAGTATTTGAAGCTGAGATGGAAGAATGGTGAGCCAGAATCCTTTATCACATGGCAACTGTCTCAGAAGACAATGCATTGAGAAGCAGAAACCAGGGAGTCTCACTGGAGGGCAAGTCAATCCACACCAGAAAGGTTATGTTCGTAAGAAAACAACATAGTGTTGAATTCTTTCCAGATGTGTTGATGAATCAAAAAAAAATTAGCATGGATCCTTCACTCATGTTCACTGTGGTAAAACAGCATATAATTTAGGTTCTATATAGAATAACAAAGTACATTACTGAATATAGACTATTACCATACACAACATGCATTAAGAATTTCTGAGCCCAGATCTATTGTTCATTTTTCAAGAGAAACAGCATTAAAATATTTCTGGTGAAATAATACTACAACTTACTAACACACGCTCCCTGCTCCTGCATATTTTGCAGTTGTGGGTTGTGCTGCAGAACAGGTGTAGGTGACTAAATAGATTCCAGAGACACTGACACTGACATTCTAAAATGCAAAAGGAAAACCTTTCAAGACCAACTGCATTCTTCATGTCCTAAAAAATTAAAATTTGGGAGTGATAACACTATGAATTTAATTACAGGCCAAGTATCAGAACAATTTGATGGAAAGGGTCAAAGATTGCTCCATCTAGAATCCAGTGGCATTTTTGCATTCTTATCTTGGTTATGATCAGATGGTAGTACAACATACTGTGCCAGCCACGTGGCAGGGGAATCCTCTGTAGTCCTAATTCGTAAGGCTAGAAATGGTGGGAAGACATAAACAAATTAAATGATTTGCCTAAGATCATAAAGCAGTTCAGTGGCAGATTAAACAGAACATTTATGCCCTTTCCACGGTCTCTTCTTTCAGTCATTTGTTTCATTTAGCAATTTGTCAGTTTTTCTTATGAATAGTTTTAAGATAACTGCTCAGAAATTAAGTCATTTATTGATGTTTACTTACATAACAATTCTTGATCAAAGATACTTTCAGGTCTTTCTCAAGCACATTTATATTTATCTTAATGGGGATAAACTGAAGATGTTGCATGTCAAATGTACAAAAATGGCTATTACAAGTTAGCAGGATATATGCAATCTTCATAAAAATACAGCAATTGTATGAGAGACGCAGCATTTGGCAGCATTCTGCTGCCTCACATAACTGTTGGTTCAGGATTCACCTACCCACTGTATTCAACATTTGAATAATTTTGACCTTTTACCACCCTTAGACAATTCAAATCAAAGGTTTCCTGTTGTCAACGCAAGCTCCTTGGGGCCTCACTCAACACTGTATCTGTCAAGTTGCATTCTCGGCTATTTCATTTCTTGCTTGAGAGTTGCAAACAGAGTTGCTTTCTCATGAAGACTCTGACCTTATCGATAATTCCCTCTGTACTATACATTTCAAAGTGGCTGACACAGATGTTCATTGAGTCATTTTCCCACCCATCGATCTCTGCTTCTGTTCTCTAAGGTGCTTTACTGCTAGTATGCAAACATTCAGTAACCTGGGGCTCCTGTAACTTTTGGGATCTATCTATGCGGGTATTTTCCATTTCAGAAAGTCTATAATTGTATATACTTAATAAATGCTATCCTGAAAGAATTATGTTGCACAGGGATATAAAGACATGCTGTTGATATTCTTAGAGAATAAAAACTGAAAATACTACTTGAATTCTACCATTCTCTACACAGTCCCACATGCAAATGGATACATTACAAGCCACATTTTCAAAAGCATCTTGTCTTCTAGATTTCCATCCACAATTTTGATAATATCAGTTCTCCCCCGCATTCTAACATTTTGCGCACAAGTACTGAAACCACAAAGAATGGCTGCACAACTCAAGCCTTGTGCGATATTTTTGAGCCTTTTAAAGACTTATCTCCATTCCTTTTTTTGAACAAAAAATTCTGTAACCCTTGAATGTCTCCTGAGTTCCTACAGCTCCTTTTCTAGAAAGCCATCAAAATAGAATTGATAAGACTTCACAACTTTTGAACATGAACTCCTCATAGTTTATATTCTACATAACTGACAAACAAAACTATTCTGGCCATAGCCAGAGCTTCGTCCTTCCTTGCCCAAGATACTACAAACAGAGCACTGGCCATTCAGACCCTATGCTCACTTTCCAAAGCAATGTCATTATTTGAGCCTGTGTCTGTTCTGCAGGGTGTATGGAAGGCTTTCTTCCCCTCAAAATTGCTGCATGAGGTGGAAAAAGAAGCAGCCATTTCTGCCAAATTTTCTGAGAGCTGGCCTGGGCTGACAGTTAGTCAAGACATCACTGGGTGAGACAGAAAGCCTAACCTAGCAGACTCAAAGAAGGGAAACACAGCTCTGAGGCAAATGGGTGGGCAGCACAGCCACATAGACATTTGTTTCACACAATCGGAAAACATCTGTATTTCACTGGGTGATGCTGCAGTCTTCTCAGTTCCTGTGGTAAGCCTGGATCTGTGCCAAATTGAAAAATTTGACCTAGTTTTCAGTTTTTTGGAAAGGAAAACATCCACTGAGTTCACTTAAGTTAGAAAATGGGGAAAAAGTAATTTTTCATAATAATCATTTGTTAGAAACAAATAAACAAAAGGGAGATGCATTAAAACAAGGGGAAAATAACTGCTCTATATTATTTCGTAATGGATGCCAAAGCTTCATTGCCAGAGATTAATTTTTCAGGAGCAGACAAAGGCATGAGAATACTTTACAAGGGATACAGGATCTCCAGTGGCAGCCAAGTGTCGGTGTGCAAGGACTGGCCCACTGAAGTTCAGAGTCCCACTAATGGGGAGAGACAGACAACAAGAATATGTGTGGATTTAGCCCTCAAGTGTTTCTGCTTCACCAGCTGACCTGAAGCCCACACACTGCACGCATCTCTGCTGCGTAAAGTGCAGAGACTTGCATAGGAACCAGTGCAGGACTTAACAGCACCGACTCCTGCCCGATTTTCCATGTTATGCCATGTTCCTACATGCCCTTATTTCGGATATGCCCAGTGGGATCCCAGAAAAACACACTCAGAGCTGGAACATGCCATGGGGTAAGGAGAATGCCCAGAACAGTCAGGTGTTTAGCTCCACCAAACCCTTTCTTCCTTGCCTTTTTTTTTTTTGCTCTCTCCATCTCTTTTCACTGCTTCTGTCCCTTGTAGCAGAGAGAAGCATAAGGGCTCAATGTGCTAATAGCATCTTCTTTTTTTTTGTAGCAGACTGCATATATACATATGCAAATATAGTTTTGAGCTGGGGTAATGGGTTTTGTTTAAAACTGTCAAAACTGAAGTCTGGAGAATTTTCTTGATGATGCAAATAGATGAGTAATCCATTTGGTAGTATCTGTGTAAACAATATGCACAAAGCCACTTTCTTAAAATGTTTCTGCTTTTAATTTTTAAATTAATGCATACTGCTCAATTTGACTACTGCTTCCAACTTCTGCTAACTCTCTAGCCCTGCTGAGATATGCCCTGTTCTCTCATTGTCCCTTCTGCAGATTGAAAATACATTTAAATTCACCCAATTTATTAGAGTTTTTAGAAAAAGTATGTTAAGCATAAATTAAAGAAACAAAGTATGTTTAAGTGTAAATAAGACCAAACACAATTCATTGCATCTTCTTAAAACTAAAAATTGATAACAAGTATGTACATTATCAATTACTCTTCTATTCAACTGCTGGGACTTGAGTTTAGGGTTTTACAGTTTTGTCCACTATATTCAGGTCTTAATCTGCAACTGACTGAATCCAGTGAGTCAGAAAGTATGTATTTAAACAGTATAGTCTTCATCACTTTAATCTTTAGGAAAGAGTCTGACCTTGCTGTCTTTGCCTATAATAAACCTGTTTTGAGGTCAATACTACAACTACAAGGTGGAATAAAGGACTGGGCTTTGAAGGAGAAACACAAAATCCTGAACTTTCCATTTCCAAAATAATTTTAAATTCCATAAATAATGTCTCCTTAATTGTAAAGGCTCCATTTCCACTATTTCTGCTTTTGCAGGAAGCTATAGGGGGAAAAAAAAAACCCTAGTAAAAATTTTAAAGAAACATTTGCTGAGTGGGATATCATAGATTTTCCAAAAGCAACATAAGAAATTTTTTTTTGTTTAATTTTTCTACCCAAAATTGTATAGTTAAAAGCAGACATTTGAACAACTGAGTATGAAGTAAGTTAATGAGGATATATGAGAAGACTATAAGATGCAAAAAACTAGGAAATTGATGAAAGTGAAAACCGTGCAAACAATTTTCTGACTTTGAATGGCAAACTCAAGAAAGATTAAAGATGAATGCATCAAAAAGAACATCCTTTTGTTCCTTGAAAGAATAAGTTATTGTCTATTTGTATTTCTTGGAGATCGTCACTAGTACTGTACTCACAAAAACAATGGAAGACACATCCCTGCCCCAAGGAGTGTACAATCCCAATGGAAAGATGCCCAGTAATTTCAAAATGCATAAGATTAGACCCAAAATTAGGCAAATGTATTTGAATAGCAATGCCTGCCAGCATATTAGCAATAGTTCAGCAAAAGACAACAGTCAGCCTAACCATTCAAAGATAGATGTTTTGATGACAGATTAAAAATAAATAGACGTGGTAATGGATATAAAGAAAATAAACTGAAGTTGCAAGGAAATGTTTTGATTAAAAAGCTGATGTTCTCAGGTCAAATATGCTGTCAACAGGGTATGACACTTAAGGTCTCAAAAAAGCACTCAGGGCTAAACTTCGACTTTGTGCATGCAAATCACTGGTGTGTGTGGTTCTTTATCACTGTCACTTGTACAAGCAAATGATAGAATTTACATCTGTAAAAGCCCATTTGTGCTTATTTTGTATTCAGTTAGCACATACAGCTGAGGTTTGTATGCATATCTGTATATTTTATCATTTGCTTGCAGAAAATGTGGTGCTCAAAATTGTACCTGAAAAATACATGTCATATTTCGGAAATCTGGTTCTGAGTAGTACTCTGCAAAAGCAAAAACCCCCAATACAGTGCTGCAGATAAAATCCAATCTATTTCCAGCAATGACACCAAAATAAGATAACACAATTTAAGATCAAACAATCAAGATGCCAGGCATCATGTAGATGTTAGAGAGAGTCTGTCTGTTTCCTTTCTCGTGCCCTTTAATTGACAGTGAAGTAGTTCATAATTTTGACAGTCGATAGGGGTCAGTTAACTTCAGATAAGTTACTATTTCTTTGCTACATGTAGGCACAATTCATAACTCTTTGTACTCTTGTTTGATCCTGCCGTGAAGACTCATGGCACATCTGTACTTTACAATGGTGCCGGTCATGTAACCAGAAGTAAAATTCCTGGATCAGGACAGGTGTGAGGCTGAGTTTGTCAGCTAACGTCTCCCTGTGCCATCTTCAGCATTGAGCTAGGTCCTTCATTGAATTCTGCATCAGCACAGTCCCAACTATCCCAGCCCAATGGATCCCAATGTACTGGGATCCATTGGGCACCACCTATTTGCCTTTAAAATATATTATTTCATTATTTATTTGTGTTTGACAGGATATTGTAGCAAGAGCTAGTGAAAATTTATTGAGAGTGAATGCTTAGATTCTGAAACACAAGACTCAACTGCCAGAGGAAAGAACTGGACTGCTAAGCTGTTCACTGTCCAGTTATCCCTCATACAATAAATCACATTCACTCATAGTCTGAGCTATTAGTCTCATTTCATATGAGCATCAGAACTCTCAGCTGCAGAAAACAGTTGAAGTCAGAGTCCAGTAGCAATCTGAGAGATTATATTTTTACTTCTTCATCAACCAAATAATCTATTCTCAACCTCCAAAAGGCACTTTCGTTTGAGCTACCTGTACCTATGTCAATTGAAATTTGGTTGCCAGTGTTTAAGCTCTGGCTGTCTGGGAACACTGTGCCAGCATGCGAAACCTGAGCCCTCACATCATTCTGTGTACATGTAAAAGTGGTCAGGACTCGAGCCCTGAGCAGTAATTGCTCTTAAATTACCTTGTGTTCTCCTGAAAGTCAGTTCACAGCTGAACATAAGATAAACGGTATTCCACCAAAGCAGAATTTAGTATACTTAAAAACGGAATTCAAGTTTGAGAGCTAGAGGGTATGTCCATGAAGACAGAGCCTATGTCGCAGATCTAGTGAATGTTTTCTGGTTTAACGGAAGAGCTTTGTCTGGAAGATAGTGAAAGAGCTAAACAGCTATTACTACAAATAATAGAGCTGTACATTAACCTGAGCAGTTCTGGTACTGGGAAAAGCCCTGTCTTCTTAGAATTAAGAAACAGCAACATGCCTGCTGTTTCTCATGGCAGTATCACACTGATGTCTCACAAAAACAAAACAATTTTGCACAAAAAGAAGTATTTTGTGTGCCTTCTGTGAAATCAATTTGCATTTCTATTACTTTCTAATGAGAAACATTACAGTTTACATACTTGGCTATATTTATACAGATTTTATAAGCATGTCAAGTTACCTCTTTTGCTAACCCTACAATAACTGCTCTGGAATAATTATTTGTGTGTTTACTATATTAGGCACTTCTGGCTTTTCTAAAGTAAATTAGAAGAAAATCAGAAATTGACATCCTGAGTAAGACCACAGGCTGCCTGCTCCAATACCCTGACAGTGCACAGTGCCAAATGCTCTTCAAAGGAAAATAAGTAGGCAAAAGTATTGAATAAGTATGCAATAACTGGTCTGTACTAGGCATTTCATCTTCATTCCCACCACACTGTCATTAATTTATGCCAAAAAAAAAGAAATTTTATCTACAGTGTAAAAAACATTTCTTACTGTAACTCCTGTAACTGTTGATGTTCTCTTCACTCATATAAAGGTTTAATACGCTAAGAATCTTATAAGGCTTTTTAAAAATCCAAAATAAGGTACAGCAAAGCAAATGCAAATCAGTAGACATTACTTTTTCAAACAACATGGCTAATGACTCAGTGTTGTTTAGATATGCATTTTGATTTCTACAGCTGCACCTTCCAGAGCTGTGCTATCGGTCAGACTGAAGTTCTAAACAATCTGGTGATTCTACAGCCCTGTGACATCTAATAGCTGATTTATTTTTTTTACCTGTCGTAACAACATAACAATCTATTTAAGGAGAACATTCAAGCTCTTATTTAAGATTTGCCTCCTACTAAACCCCATTCTGGGACATGATTCAGAGGGATGGGAGGGTTAAATAGGTACAAGCAGGTAATGCTGCCTTTCGGTCAATCTTTCTCAACAAACTAACTTCAAGAATGACAAGTTGAGAATTTTCCTATTCTCTGTTTAGGAAATACTTGGTATGTTTCAAGTATATCTGCAGTGTACACAAAAACAAAGAGGACAAGATAATATTAAAGCTCATCTCTATGTTTCATTAAAAAATTCCACTCAGACGACCCTCTGTATTTGTGCACTTAAACACAGGAGTATAGATCAGTATATAAAGCACAAACATACATAAAGCATATATTTCTGTATTATACGGACATACCTACACCCCCATATGTGAAAAAGAATAGAAGGTAGATGGCAAACAAACCCATCACTGCTTCTTAGCTCAGTCACATTTGCCATGTTTCAGGATGAACTAGAAAAGCATTTACAAGCAAGAAATGCTTATGGCATTGGGAAAAAGTAATATTCTGAAGAAAAAAAAGAGTGTTTATCAATGGAAATTGGAAAATTCCCTTGAAACACAAAGGAGAACTGAAAGCAGTCTCCAGGGAAGAAAAAAAAAAAAAACAAAATTCTATAACGTTGGAAAAAGAAATTATTCTGAGCAGAAACTCATTAATTGGTGTAGCTGATTATGGACAAGTATTAAAAGAATAGCAGCCTGATTCAGAGAGCCAAGACTAAGTTTAAATGAAATGAATGCAGCAGACTGGCTGACGAACAAGTTCGTGATTCATGAGTAGCAGACAGAAGAGACATAAATTGAAAGTATATAAATGTAGGACCATTATATCCAAAAGGATATAACATGTAGAACCACATTGGCCATACATGTCCTCAACTGGAAATTCAGAAAATCTGGAAAGTTAAAATCACAGCTATTGACTCCACTAAAAAGATGAAAAGATACTGTTATAATGGAAGATCTCATTTTGCCAGTTCTGGGTAACAAGTTTAATATGTATTTCTTGTCATAGTACAAAGAATTCGTAATTTCTTGAGCTGAAATTTCACAGCTCACATCTTCAAGTGAATCCATGAAAGGGTGCTGATTTCTTGCTGGTGTATATCTTAAGAGTTGTGGGGAAAAAAATTCTCTGGAGTAATTTCTTTTTCAAAAATGAAAACTTGAATTTTTGGCACAGCAACCAAGTTATCTGTACGAGTTAAAATACAACTCCTTGTTATCTCACTAATACTTGACTAAAGAGATTCTGTCTTCAGGAGGCAACTGAAAGGAATATGATATAGGGATGTCCTGGTTTCAGCTGGGATAGAGTTAATTTTCTTTCTAGTGGCTTCTGTGTTTCAGATTTGGTATGAAAGGAATGTCGATAATGCATATTGTTTTAGTTGTCGCCAGGCGATGTTTATATTAGTCAAGGACTTTTTTCAGCTTCCCATAGAAGCTGACAGGGAGAATAGACAGAACAAGCTGGCCAACAGAATATTCATAACATAGATGTCATGCTCGGTATATAAATGGGGGCTGGCTGGGAGGCAGGGATCCGCAATCACTGCTTGGGATGGGCTGAGCAACCAATTCACTGGGTGGTGAGAGTGACTTGTGTTGTATCACTTCATCTTTTATATTCTTTTACCATTATTATTACTATTATTGTTATTTTTCCTTTTGTTATTGTTCTGTTAAACTGTCTTTATCTCAACCCACAAGTTTTTTTTCTTCCCCTTCCTTTTCTCCCTCTTCTCCCTACCCTTCTTGGGGGGTAAGGGGAGAATCGAGTGACTGGCTGCACGGTCCTAGCTGCCAGCTGGGGTTAAATCATGACAGTGGGGACAAAGTAGAAAAGGACAGCCTTTACAACAGATGGTGGTGCTTCAATGACTGAAATCTCTGTTCTTCTTCAGAAGGCATTATGACTAAACATTTTCTCTACACTGAAAAATAGAGATTTCACAACAAAATAGTTCAAAGAGGAGAGAAGTTTTTAAAAATTCTCTTGAAATCCATGATTTGGAAAAAAACAGTTTCCTCTTGTAACAGTTCAAGTGCTCACTGGTAATCAAGTTTTGGTTTTACTTCTCACCATTTAACATCTTTAATAACCAGGACACACTCAACATTGTTTATCTTGAAAACTTTTTGGTTATAGCTCTAAGTTTTAGGAAAAAATATTCATCCTAACTCCAAAAGATAATTAACCTGTACAGTTAAGTACAATTAAAGGCTAAAGGAAATGCAGCTACATTATTACATCACTTAAACTGGCTTATAATTAAAACATCTTAAAAAAATCCTCACAGTGGTATTTCAAGATTTTTGCACAGTCTGATAAAAGTTGTGCCTAATACAATATCCAAAGGGAGTAAGGTAGATTCAATTTTCATAGACATAAGATAGTCAAAGGGAAACCTTTTAGAAGCTTTATTGGAAGGCTTCAGAAAGAGGTAAATATGATCTAGCTTCACAGACTTTCAGCTACCAGAGGATGATATAGGCTATTTGTAAACAAATAGTTATTCATTAGCTACGATGTCCAAGAGATGAAGATTGCTAGGGATTTCTGAGTAAGTCATGTCATTTCTCTTAGTCGTGGCAATGACTTAATTTTCCTAGCGAGAGTGGAGTTTCAGTATGTTCTACTGATCTTGCAATAGACTTTATCACTTGGGTGTTTGTATTTTTCTTAATTCTAAGCAATAGTGATCATAAGACATGGTATCTGTGGGAAGCATTTACCATGACAAAGCACTGCATACTTAGCAGAACTGTAGTGAAAATATTCTCTTCTATTTCATTACAAGACTTCATTTGTAATTTTATTGTAGAAGTAAATATCAGTGTTATTTGGAATGACAGCAAGAAAGAAATGGTAAATAGTAAATAGTAAAAAAAGAAATGTATTAAGGTTGCAGAATAGCCCAGTTAGTGCTACTGTACAAAGGCAAAGGAAACTCCTCAATGGTTACCAACACAATCAAAGTTTGTAAATACAAAGCATCACTCAGGTGTGGGAATGGGTGGATTCTGGTCTCCAGAGCTCTAGTAAATCGGGCAGCATAGCTGAATGACCAGAGAGAAATTTACTGAGTCCTTAGTCCTTGCAAATTTCTCATCACTGAACATTTTCCTGGCAGCTGCATTTTGAACTTTCACATACATCCCTGTCTTTTAAGCTCTGTAAGCTTCAGTATGTCTCAAATATTCTCTTTCCTTGGATATTCTGATTTAGTTTCCCTCTTCAGAGATATGCGGTGACAGGAACACAAAGCACACAGACTCTGAGGGTATTCTAAGAATGACCGATTCATATCAGGTTTCAGTGAAAAACTTGCCATTTTGAATTTTCAATGAAGTAAGTATATGTTAAGCATAAAAGCCTAAAGAACAGTAAGACTATGTTTGGAAAGTCAGTGCAACTTCCTAGCTTTTAAAAAGCAAAAATTATAAGCAGAAGTTACACCACATGCATGTACTCTCAACTGGTTTGAGTTTTCAAGTGCAGCGCAGACCTCTGACATGCAATCCAGAAAAGTATTTGAGTAGTGAAAAGCTGTCACTCTTCTGTGAATCAGCCACAAGAGGCAGGCGACACATGCATTTCATCTGGCCTACAGAATTATTACCTGGCAGGAGGAAAAGACCAGTTCTAGGGGGCAGGCAAAGGTATATACCTACCTATCATTTTCCAAACATAAATCCTGCACTGGTGCTATTTCCAGTACATCCATATTACAGTCACAGATTCCCTGCTGGCCTTCCCAGTCAAATAATTCCTTTCCGAGATCCAGACTGTTCCCACTCCTCTCTATTATTTTTACATTTTAACTCCACTTTTCTCTGTCTTCATATCTTTTAGCTAATAATTTTAGTTACTCTCTCTTGTCCTGTGCTCCATCGTTGTCCCTGTCCTTATAACACTCAGATCCAGCTCCTAATGCTCCACTTAGGCAGTTTTCCTTTTATTGCTGTGGCATCAGCAGGGGTCCTTTGACATTAAAAAAGAGATAATCTCCTGCTACAAGCTCTGTTCTCCAAATCACAATACTTGTCAAAGAGAGGAGGAATTGCACAAAGTCCCACTCAGCCCCTTCAGTCCCGGCAAGGAGCAGACCCAGTGCAGAAGAAGCTTTGGAGAAGATAGCTGCCAAACCCTAATGGCTAAAAACATGGAAGCTTTTCCTTTTTCTTTTTTTTTTTTTTTTTTTTTTTTTCCCCAGCAGGTTATAAATGCAAGCCAAATGTAGGCAGATTTTCACAGGATAGCTCGTGCCAAATTTTAGGCTGCTGCTCCAGAACATGAAGATAATACAGTTTCCGTGGTAATTGTAAACATTTGTCATAGGGGCAAAAATGTTTTCCTATGAAACCTATTGTGAGGCATAGATACACTCTGCTTGCTTAAGCCTTCCAAAACAAGTAAAGAACTACATGCATTTCAGCCTGAGGCATACACCTGCCACAGGAAACTTAAACTTGAGTATTTGAAATTTAGTAAAATTGTATTGGATCTTAAGGCACTTAATAATGGGAAAAGACAATGTCTTAAATATAGGGATTTCTTATTCTACCAATTATATGTGTTTATTTTAGATTTTGACTGTACCAGTATTTCCTCCGAAACCCGGCATTGTAGGGATCAAGTTATTTCCTCTCAAGGGGATGACCGTCATTTGGCAGACAATCTTAAAACCAGAATTTAACTAGAGTTGGTTTCTTTGTTCTTCAGGGGCATGGGAGATACTTCAAAAAGGCTAAACTGTGAACTGAAAAAAGCTTGTTTTAATAATTTTTGTGTATGCATTTACAAGGCATCTGAAAAAATATCCATGTGGTTTCTCCAGTTGCCGTGATAATGGATGTGTTTCCCAGGATGAGATTAGGCAGATTGCCTTGGGTTTGCTCCACAGGGGACAGGTCAACTACCTTTATTGCATGCCATCAGCAATGTGCCACTGAGGCATTTCCAAAAGATTAAATACTTCTCAGGATTAAGAGGCCTGGTTAAAATGGAAAATTTCCTTTTTTGTTTTTGCTGCATGTAGTACCTATTAGGGGGCTCTAAAGGGGATTATGGAATCTTAAATCATGAACAGTATCATTTGCTGAGGTCTTTTTGTTCTTTTTGCTTATATGTGTAAAAGTATGTGTGTTTACAAATTGTATATGCATGCAAATATCTATTAAAACAAATGCAGAACAATACGTTGTTTAGCCTCCCTAGGCAACAGCTGTGTTTCTCAAGTCACTGGGCCAGTTAAGCTTCGCTTTGTGGTTGGGGGTGGCAGTTGGTATAATTATTAAAGAAAAGAGATTTTCAAGGAGTCAAAGGACTGCTTATAGCAAGGATTTTATGTGACCCTGTAATACTTCCCTGTTCTTTAATAAATGAGGTTCCTTAAAAATTTCTTTTGCAATCAACAAAAACAAAATTTTAAAAGTATGTTAATAATGGTAAACTCTATTTCTTGTTAATTATTTTTCAGTTTCACATAGTCACTCTTTCAGTTGTATCATCTGACTGAATAATACAAGATTCACGTATCTTAGAATTTACACTTTTTGACTGAAATGTTATTGAGTGCATGACACAGTATCTCAGTCAATCAAATAATTATTTAAGCTGTTATCAAAGCTTTGCATGAGACTTCCATAATTTTAGTATTAAACTTTTTTTGGTGGAAACAGTTGTAACCTTCTGTCCTTGTGTTTTGTCATCACACAAATATAAGGCTGGCACAAGGTACATGATTTCACAACAAGACAGGTCAGTCTCAGAGACTGCAGGACTATACATGGAGGATCTTATTTTTGGCAGAAGTCTCACATAGCCACCCCTTTATCTTTCCAACTATTTTACTCCTGAATCTGACCCTGTCTTTAAAATGGAAGTCATGCAGCGAAGCACAGAAGCTCAGATGGCATGGATCTATTTTGAAACTTTTACTCCCAATACGTCCCCTCTAGAACTTTTTACTTAAGAAAATCAGTCTCAGATCAGGGCCCCATTGTGCTAGGAGCTGTACCAAAAAAGAGAACAAAGACAACTCCTACTCCAAAGAACAAATATAATAAAGAAGACTGGGGAAAATGTAAGAATGCTAGCAGATTTTTATGGGCAGTTAGGCATTAGTATAAGCATTAGTAGGCATTAGTGCTTTATAGGAAGATAAATTTTGACATTAGAGACCATGCTGTATAAATTAAGGCTTTTAATCTAGGTAGGACAAAAAGAAATGTCTAAGGAACTGCCAATGGAAATAGTCACAGACCAGTAGCACTGTGCTTTCCGCTTCTGCCAGAATTAATCTCAGAGTAACTGAAGGTTTGACTCAGTCTACCTGGAGAAAGGCTGACAAAAATAGATACATCTACTTGCCACATTTGTATTAACACTGCTTCAGGTTATTGCTTAGATGATAAAACTGGGCCCTGCCCTGACAGAACGTTCCACTGGCACTAATTTCATGTCCATGCTCAGCTTCCCAGCCGCAGATACATTAAGATCCTTGCTTCTTTACAGCTTAGTGTTTAGAACTTGGATAAGGTTTTTCCCTAACAGCTGGCCAACTGTTAACACTTTTCTACTCTTTTACAACTTTTTTTTTTGTGATAGGGGTGCTGTCTGTCTGCCAAGCTTATCAATAGTGCACTGCATATGTATCTCTTTTACGAAATATTTATATTGCAGTGTTTTTTAAATTATTTGTTCTGTCTCATGTCTTGTGTTTTCAAAATTTCAAAATCGGTCCTTTGAAATATTTTGTTTCTTTGGGGCAGGAACATTAAACTCTTCCTTATGCCCAAGTCAAGTGTGGAAATCAACACAATGTATCACATATACTAAGTTTTGGATATTGAAATGTCAAGTGCAATTCTGAGGAAGGTATGAAGGACACACAGTGCCTAAGAAGGTAGACTGAAAACCACTGTTTCCCAAGATACCTGCAGCCAGAAAAGATGAATGTAATCATGGCATATAATAAAGCTATTCAAACATGGTGGTGCCCTCGGAAGATGATAGCTGTGCAAACTTTCTATGTTTGGGTATACGTGCATGATAAAATTACATGCAACTGTAGAATATTCTAGTGACAATAGCAATGGAGATTTCCAGTACATTCAGAATGCTTTGGCATACAGGGTACGTATCCAAGGTCTCTTAAGAGGTAGCACATACTAACATCCTAATACTGTCTTCTCATTTACTAGTACTCATGTCAAACTATACAGGTACTTTTTCATATGCCAATTTCCATTTTATCGTAAGGTATATATTTTGTTAGAGAATGCTTATGATGTTCTCTTCAGTTATCTGTTAGACATGTTATATAGGCTTCATCTCAGGTTTTGTGGAGTGTACGTTTAAAGCGCATTTTTTAAGGCCCACAGTTGTCTCAGGCCCACACTGTTTAGATAGGAATGGTAAGTTTATTAAGAACTTTCAGTGAGATAGATTTGGGGTATGCTGCAGACTGAAAACTTAGATCAAGTCCTAGCAAGTTGGAGTATGCTTCTGTCTCAGTTATACATTGGCCAAGGATCAGCTGCCTTGCAGTGACATAACATGGCCAATGACAAGTCAGCTACATGAATCTTCCTAGGAGGGTCCCAATGTTGTGAAATACAAAAGCAGATGGATTTGTATGTTGGTTGAGCTCCAGAAGCCTTTCTAAGCCTGCAGGGTATGCTACAGGTGTCCTGTATTTGACCATGCAAACCACTGAGACACATCAAGGGGCACAGCAGCTTCAGTGAGCACCGTGGTCCAGCCCCTAAGGTGCCATGTCAACATAATCATATTCATGAACATATGTCTAGTTCTTTTACTCTTTTCCACAAGTCAACCCTTCAAGTATCAAAAAGTTTTTTCATTTCAATTCTTCCTTGCAGAGAAAAAAAAGCTCCGAGTCACTTACAGCTAATAATAAGTACTGAAACTATTATTATTACAGTCTTCCACCTCCTCTCTCATTCTCCACCATTGCACCAGCAACTCACTTGTTCAGTCTTGACTTGAGTAGAGCACTGCAGTATCTCTTCTAGCTCCTCCAGTGCTGGAAAGAAACTGCAGTGCTGTGCAGCACCTGAAAATATGAGTGCAAAAAATATGCTTTGCAGCTCTTAGGTTGGCAGTATGCCTCACCGTATGACCCAGTCTGCAGGGAATGACCTGAAACAATGAAAATGGGACGCAGCCTCCCCCTCTGCCAATAACAGCTGTACTGCATCTACCTCTGGCCTCAAAGATAGTGAGGGATTATAATTTCTCTGCTTATAGCAATGTAGCTCACATCATGCATTAACTTTGCACACAATAAAAATGCTGCATTGTGGCGATACATCCTCTTTTGCAACCAGCTCACAAAACTGGTGAGGTAAACTTGAGAGAACAAGGTGCACTATCCTGAAAGATGATACAGTTTATTTATGTGAGCTGCAGATCAGAGAGCTGGAGAAGGGAGTTCACCTCCCAAATCAAATTGCTTGCTTTCTTCCATGTTCCAGTTCACATTCATATACAATTTGCAGTTCAATTATTGTCCCTGTAGCTCTGTAGTGTTATCACTTTCCATATTTCTAACACTGAACTCTTTTCATATTGTTTTTCTCTATATAATTAGCTTTGAATTTTCTAAGCAAAACTTTCCTTGTTTTACTTATTTCTTTCCTGTATTTGTAACCTCCTTTCGCTTTTCTGTATTATCTGTTTTCACTAATATTTGCAATACCGCCTAATTTAGCATCATCTGTGAAACTTGCTATCTTCTTTTTAACACCCCCCTCTTTCATCAGATTATTAATAATAGTGTTAAACAAGGCACGTTTAAGAGGAAGTGCAGCATCCTTCCTTGCATTCTCAATGACTATTTGCAACATGCAACCTGAAGAAAACTGTTTCCCTAAAGATCAATCTGAATAAATGGTGGCACAGATTGCCTGGGGAGCATACTGTGTTTTGAGGAACTGGCACCTCTCTGATCTTCCATCAACAAAGACCACTCCTACCTTACCCTCAAAAAGTTTACAAGCTCAAGTTTTACTAAATTTAAGTAGAAGATTCACGTATTGTAGATGTAGCTAGAGACTTTATAAATCCACTGCTCTGAAGAAACTGTGCCCCTTCCAGCCACAATCAACCTATTAACTCTAACCTAGACTGTTTCTATGTATGCTAAAATACTGCTATGCATGCTACTTTTGTCCAACACCGAAGGCCACCTGAAACAAGATGATGTGCTGCATATCTTCTTGCAAGGTAGCCAGAAAGGGTACTACACCCATACTGCTCATAATGCTTTTGCTGTCAACCTGCTATGAGTACCTGAAGAGCGAAAAACTCAGAGATTAGGTCTCTCCAATATCCATTGCTATCTTTGGTCAAAATATTCAGGTGTAATCAAGATACCAAAGAACCAGGAAACTTTCTGTTACATCTGTCTCACCTCTATATATCTTTTGGCAAAAATATAAATAAGTTAGTTAAGCAGTTTATTCACTTATTTATTTGAATGGTGAAAGATTTACTGCTTTGTTGAGGTGTCTGTGTGACAGCTCTTGGACTACCATTTAACCTAACTAATCAGCTTTTCCTGTGTCTATTACTACTAACCAGTTGAAAAAAAGACTGAAGATTGATTTTTTAAATACATGTGAAATATTATACTAATATGCATGTTTAATAAAGGATATCATGCAGCTTTATCTTTTATTTTGTAAACTTTCAAGCATTCTATAAAGTTTGGTTACATTTTTCATTTTTTCTAATCATGATGCAGACAAAACTCTGCTAGCTCAAATAATTATTATTTTTTTTAAATGATCTCCAATTTGACTTTGTTAAGCTTAGGTAAAGTGAAATGGATCCCAGTATAACTGCCTGAGCTACACATTAATTTTCAGCAAAGGCATATATTACTTTATTATGGCACTTGCAGAACATCTCATCATTGTATTTATCACAAATCTCTCACCATTTGCATTTACATCTGTGCTAGCAATTACTAGAGTTCAAGTTTGAACTGGATATAATTGATTTCACTACCTGTTCTATTCAGAGTTAGCCACAGCTTCAAAAATAACGGGAAGCGAGCATAAACAGGAACTGTCATGAAAAGAAGGAATCCCTTACAGGCATTATTCCTGCCCTTGCTTTATTCCCTCTCATATGTCATCAGATATATTTACGTGGCTACATGGTGAACTGGATCAGCAAAGTAACCTGGCAAAACACTAGCTCTTTGCTGGAGGGGATATGGGATTAATTTTGACCAAGATTGGTTTTCTGATCTAGTTTACTAAACACCCACACAAATACTTGAGCTGCATCAAGTGACACTTAACAAAAACAGAGCACCAAAGCCAGAAGGACCAGACTGCAGCAATGTCAATTTGACGCTTTGAAGCTACAATATTAGAAAACTGTGTGGTTAAGATCAAATGGTACCTAAAACACATGGGTGATCCTATGACAGTGAACTATGATGAAAAGGCAATAGAGATTTTCTGGAAATGACCGATCCAGGTAGCATAATTACTATTAGCTATTGGGTAAAACCATAAAACCTTATTTTTTCCTTAAGTGTTTCATATCGCCTGCTAAGAATTCCTCCCTAGTCTGTGAAGAAGCTATTTATTAAAACCTTGTTTATTTTAGCTTACTCACTTTTAATCCTTATCAGAATTTTGGCCTTACTTCATGGCTACTTTATTTTTCTTATTAGTTCTTGAGAGAGATTTTATCAGAAAACTTTTCGAAAAATCAAAGTAACTTATTTCCTCAAGACGCCCTTTATACCCTGTACTGTTGACTCAAAAAATTTAGCAGGTCAAGAATGCATGATTTACTTATGTGGCAACCAGGCTGGTTTGATCTTATCAGCATATATTTATCCAAGCATTTCATTACTTTGTCCTTAATTATACTTTGTCAGTTTTTCTAATATTGAAGAGAAGTTTGCCAGACTGTCATAACTGTAGTCATTCTCGAATCCTTTTAAAAGATGGGAACAGTGCTAGACACTTTTCAAACAAGGAATCTTTTTACTTTAAAGAATGTATAGATTTTACAGTTTCACGCTCTTTTGTCTTTCATTCACAAGCAAAATGTAGCAAAGAAGAAGTATTTTCAAAGATAACTTATGTCTGCTTGAGGCCGTAAGAATTACTCTAAGATGACTGGCCTAAATGAGGTGATGTATTACTTAAAATATTTCTTAACATTAATATGTAATTATCTGAAACTTAAAAACCCTCAGTAACAACAGTTGTCAGAAATATAAATGTTTTGAGAATCATTTCAGTAATATTTTTATTTTTAAAAAGAACTCTTTTTAATTATTGCAAAAATTGCATAAAATAATTTTAAAAGGTTTTTCATTGAAAAATTCACATGAGGGTGATGACCATTTATCCCGTAGAATAGCAAAGTGAAAGCCTTCACATTTAATATGAATATTTTATCTGTCTCTTTCTGTCTCTTTCTTGATTCGATTTCTATCCACTTTGTTCTGTTTCTCTTTTCCTTCCCTACTCCTGAGGGTGGGAGAAGAGAGATATGCTTTGATCTTTATTATATTTTGTAGGTTTTTCTTTTTTAAGTATAATTTTAGTTGTAGGACAGTGAAATTAGCATACTTCCAATGTTCCCTAACATATCTAAAAGCTTTGTAGCAGCTAATACTCCTCTGGACAAACATACTATTTTTGAAGTGAAAAAACTCTTAGAGATGACTTGGAGTTTGTGAAGCCAGATTTTTTGGTACTGAATTTAAACCTAAGGTTAACCAAAAGGGATTCTGTATGAGGATCAAAGGACAATGAAACCCCGTCATTGTTCAATATTGAAAAAAGCAATGTAGTCAAGATTATACAGGTGAAATGTAGTTTCTAACTGCTGAAAGATTTGTGTAAATCAGTTCCAAACATAGAAAGATCCAGCATTTTGCTAGAATGCACTGAGAATTGAAAATGTGTTTAGAATCAGAGAAGCTTGTCTATTTTTAACGGTTATGTAAACAGTCATATTTGTTATCTAAAATCTTGTAAAATCTCAATAAAAATATTCTCAGGGAAAAAAATAAATGCAACTACATTTTTGAACCTTAAACATGAACATACAGCAAGCTTGTTAGAAATTGCATCGTGTTACGTAATGTCCAGTTAAAATAATTATTCTTTTAAATAGTTCAAACTACTTCATTAAGAATCAGTAAGTATGTGAGGAAATGGACAATATGTGACTACTTCAGCAGGGGAGTAGTGGTAGCAGTAGTGATACAGGTTGCCTGATTCTTTGATGGCTGAATCCCAAGATATGTTGTAAAGTAAATGCAAAGGATCTGGCTTTGAGCAATCTGATCTAGTGAAAGATGCCCCTGCCCATGACTAGATGTTGGACTAGAGTTGGAGTTGGACTAGATGATCTTTAAAGGTTCCTTCCAACCCAAACCGTTCTATGATTCTAAGAAAGAATAAACCTAATAAAGCAACATTTCTTATATCCTGTCATTATTTTGGTACCATCTTAGCATACGAAAAATTATGTGCAACCCCCTCCCAACATTTATGAAGAACCCTGTGAATCCTTATGTATCCCATAAAGGACCACAACATTATTCTGTACTGTGCAATATAACAGATTTTCAAAACATGGTTAATTATATCCCATATGACTGTGTGGCTCTACAGTACTTTTCCCATTGTCAGGTTCCAGAGTACTCTTTAAAGCTGAG
Organism: Ibidorhyncha struthersii; assembly: GCA_013398815.1. NCBI lineage: Eukaryota > Metazoa > Chordata > Aves > Charadriiformes > Charadriidae > Ibidorhyncha > Ibidorhyncha struthersii. The sequence continues at coordinate 312,143 of VZSZ01008930.1, read as the reverse complement.
GTACCATGGTTCTGAAGATGGTACCAAGAAAACAGAGTAAAAAATGCAGCTGCTTTTATAGCACATGCTTCTGAAGAGAACTGCTGTACAAGACAGTATTCAGTGCATATCCAGCTTCAAACTAGTGATAATGAGCCAGCAATGTGCCCTTGTCGCAAGGAAGGCTGATGGTATCCTGGGCTGCATTAGGCAAAGCATTGCCAGCAGGTCAGGGAAGCGATCCTTCCCCTTTACTCAGCAGTGGTGAGACCACGCCTGGAGTACTGTGTCCAGTTCTGGGCTCCCCAGTACAAAAGAAACATGGACATTCTGGAGAGAGTCCAACAAATGGCCACAAAGATGGTTAAGGGACAGGAATATATCTCCTATAAGGAAAAGCTGAGAACACTGGGACAGTTCAGGCTAGAGAAGAGAAGGCTCAGGGGGAATCTTATCAATGTATATAAATACCTGAAGGGAGGGTGCAAAGAGGACAGAGCCAGACTCTTTTGAGTGGTGCCCAGTGACAGGACAAGAAGCAATGGGCAGAAGCTGAAACACAGGAGGTTCCCTCTGAACATCAGCTCAGGTTGCCCAGGCAGGTTGTGGAGTCTCCACGCTTGGAGCTATTCAAAAACTGTCTGGACATGGTCCTGGGCAACTAGGTCTAGGTGGCTCTGCTTGATAAGGGGAGTTGGACAAGATGAACTCCAGAGGTTCCTTGCAACCTCAACCATTCTGTGATAATCCTATCATGACAGAGTAATTTTGCCACTAGCAAAGGCAAAACAATGCAATGGTACAAAAGCACAAAGTTTTTGCCCAGATTTTCCTGCGTCTCAGATGTGTCCTGAAATATAAAAGCCTTTCAAAGCATTTGTAGTTACAAAGATCTGATATTGAAGAACTGCAGCAAGAATATGTTGGAATAAAATGCTCCTGGAGATTGAAAACTGCATAGAAATGAGAGGTTAACACCCTGTGAATGCAGCCCACTCATGACCCTGAACAGTATTCTGTGCCTTATGAAGGTCACTAAACTATACTAATAATTACATACATCATTTTTCATTGGAAGATGATTTGACTATAGTCAACCAGGTACCAAATATAAGAGTACAGTCCTTTCTGGTACTGCTGCTCCTCCTATTTTCTCTAAAAGGGTTTGTGGGAAGAGGTCCATTTTCTAAACAATTTTTAGATAATCTATCCCTAGTTTTTTGCACATACATGCTCGCTTTCAAAAAATATGATCAAAGTCTGATATATGAATCTTTGAATAACAAATTACAGTGCAATTATTCTTTCCAGAATTATTTTAAAAATTTGAGAGACAAATAATCAGGAGATTATATTCTAAAGGATGTAACACCATAGCAAAATCCTCCAAAAGACAAAGATAACAATGAAAATTTGGTAATTGTTAGAAGGCCTTTCAGGAAACACTGGAAGAAACCAAGTTTTTCACAGAAGATATTGTAAGTAGTAAACAACAAGTTAGTGTATTTATCCCATTTTGCTTTTAACATTTGGAGACAGTTTATTTATACTGAGAAATAATGAAGGAACAAAAAAATTTCTTCCTTACTAACGCAGGATACAGTGCTACCATCATTTTAGTTTATTACAACTCAATCACTCTTACAGATTTCCTCTGTCACAAATTCAGAATCCTAACATTAACTCTGTACCTAATGTATGAGTAGGTAAAGCCAAAAGACAATCACTTTGGGACAGACTTTGAGTTACGTCCCCATATGCTGGACGATGCCTTGGGTGAAATGCCTTCAGGACAACTGAATGAAAATGTGAAAATATACTTACTGCGTTCATTTTAGTCAAATATATGCTATTTGATACCTCAAACCAGAACTTCTGGTTTTGCGCATTTTGAAAAAAAATTATAATAAATTTCAGTTGAAGAAATGCCTTAGGCCAATACGGTTGTCCTCAAAGCACACTGCAATAATAGACAATGCACAAGTCTGCCCTGCTTTGAGACAGAACAGAACCAGTTTTCTTTTCAGTAACTTTACTTTTCCGTTAAGTCTCTTCTAACTAGCTGTACTCTCTGAAATAAACAGCATATTTTCAGACAGTGTTTGCTTCCAGAGTGATAGTGCCTGATGTTTATAGTTAGTATGCAGAGAGGCTCTTGCTTATACTTACTGCTATAACAACCAAGGCCAGATAACTTTGTTATGTACCAAGTTGGAGGGATAGAAGCAGAAGAGCATAGAGGAGTTGCACCTGCGGGGAGAAGCAGACAGGACAGGTGACCCAAAACTGACCGACAGGGTATTTCATCCCATGTGCAACATGCTCAGTATAAAAAAGATGAGGGATCAAAGGGTCAGCCCTCTTTCTTGAAAGGCCAGCATCTGAGGAAGACTCTGTTCATCTGCCTTTGATCCTGGTCCACGCATTCCGGAATCCAGTTCACATCTGTCACTGAATTCAGTCTGGGACTTTCCCAGTGCCTGCCAGTGATGCTATCGTCATCCTGGGAGCTTGATATTGGTTTTGAGTGTATTTCATTATTATTATTAGTAGTAGTAGTAGTATTTCAGTAGTAGTAGTAGTAGTAGTAGTAGTAGTAGTAGTAGTAGTAGTAGTATTTCATGTAGTTTTACTTTCTTTTCAACCCATAAGCGTCTGCCTCTCCCTTATTCTCTCTCCCTTCTCTTCTGGGAAGGGAGACAGAGGTTAGCAGAGAGCATCTGTCATTTGTTTGGTGGCCAGCCCAGCCTAAACTATGACAAAAATCCAATGTTTCTCTTAAAGCAAAGATTATGACCTGTTATAAATGGTATTAATTTCAGTCTGATCTCCCTCTGCACATAAATACAAACCCACCCTGTCAAAAGAATCAACAAAGCTTTCAGAGCATACAGAAAGCTTAAACATCGTACAACCCTCCCCGGGTTGCTTTTTTAAGTAGACGTACATCTGTAGAGAAAAAAAGCACATGCATTCATGACCCCTTTCTGGGGGGTGGGAAGCACCTGTCCCTTTCACACCATAGTATACTTCGACTCAAAGATGGACCCTACAACACAGGTAAAACTAAAAACTTCAAAAACATACCTAAGACAGTCTACAAGCAGTGCACATGGGGATGCTTTTCAGTGCTAATACATGTAGATAATATAAATGTAGCCTTACTTTATCGGACCTAAAGAACCATGATGAGAAAATAAAGATAAGAAACAGAAGAGAGCTGAGAGACCTCAAGTATGTCAAAAACATTTCTCTTACAAGACCTTCCTATAATAAATAGTATAATGGGAACCAAGTAGCCTAGTGTAAGATACAACAAAACCTGGACTTCTGTGGGATAATGGTCCCAGGAGGAGACAGCAAAAGAAACGTAGTCTCATATACAAAGACAATGCAGACCACTGATGTTTCAAGGGCTGTGAAAGGAACAGAACATAACAGTCTAAAAAGTGTCCCAAGTAACAAGCATAATTTTTCTGAAAAAAGTTAATTTGCCATTTGAATATTATCCAAAATATTTCTTTTTCAAATAAAAGAAAGTATATGCAATAACAAATAATAACAGATAATAAGTTATACTGTTGTATTTTAAAATATACTGCAATAGGCTGAAGCATATTCATGAGGTATGGAAATTTCATTCTTCAAAAGCAATCAGAAATAAATTGCACAAAAAGGCAGCCAAACATATGTCCCTACAGATTCCCACCATTTAATAACAAATTTCTGCGGCAATCAAAGGGTTGAAGCACACACACAAAGTAGGGACCTACTCAGGCATTATCTTTTGCATTTCAAATGTTGTATTTGTGTTCAAATTCCAGTGTGTGCTACTCATTGTAAAGTTTATAACTACCATTGGAACAGCAGGTCTGTGCAATCAGAAAAGTTTGCTGAGAGACTGTCATTCTCATTTCACTCTTACAGTTCGTAATTTCCATGTACCACTACATATAGTAAGACTATGTAAGTTATCATTATTCTCTGCAGCTCTTTAAATTAATTTCCTATTCACAAGACAGCTTGTATTGAATCCAGTTGAGACTCAGAAAGGCAGATCTCGGGTGTAATATTTGGGCAGACAATGAGGCAGAAGGGAGTAGCTCCTACTTCTTTCCTAAAGGTCTGAGCTTAGAAGTACACCCAAGACCTTCATTAAGAGTATGACGGCCCACTTGAAGGCTTACAGAAAACAAACACACTAGCATTCCAATCTGTGCATCCTGCCTTGTCTGAGAAGCACAGCAGAAATGTCAATACAATGTGAAAATGAGTTTCCACATCTGACTCTCCTTGATACAGTGAATGCAAAAAAAAAAAAAAAAAAAAGGTCTTACACAAAAACCAACACAAACAGGATGCAGCCCTTTTGAATTGCAATGCTCTGGACTTGATCCATGCCAGAGTGATCAAAGCAATCAATTTTCACTGATGAAATGAACTACAATAAAATATAACTACTTAACTAGACTTGTGGACAGAGTAGTAGTTCTGGCTAATATAGTATATATAAAAGAACTAAACTGGACCAAGAGTTGTCTTCCTTTTTACAGATGGGTCAAGTGACTTCAGAATGAGTAGTATTGCACCCCTGTTAAGACCTGGAACTTCTGTGTGCCAACAAGAAGAGATTCAAATTTTAGTATTGAAAATACATGGAGTTCTTCATAGGAGGAGTTATTTGTCATGTATGTAATGCTCAGAGTTCTCAGCAACATAACTTGGTTTTATAAATATTTTTTTATTAATTGCAAAGGAATTTTAAAATTGCATTTTATAATTTTAAATAAATGTACTTCCAAAATGCAAAAATGCCTCTAGTCATCAGTTATCAGCAAAAATATTTGTATTTTGTACCTTTTCTCCTTGTACCTCTTCCTTCTCTCCTACATGACTCACAAGCTGTTTTAAAACAACAGCTCTGCAACATGCCTCAGAATTAGTTCCGTATCTTTTAAAATAATTGCTCTCAGAGATAAGTAAAAAGCAAAATTTAGCTAGTATATACATTATTCTTTTAAGCAATATTACTTCTATTATTTGACCATTTATAATATTTATAAGAAAAATTATGATTTTAACCACAAAAACTGGGGTTCACATTGTCAAAGCATATTGAACAAGCAACAAAAAAAAATCAGCTGTCACTGATACTGATGTGAGTACAGATTAACTATGCTTTAGGTTAGCATGTAACTTATCTCAGAATTTTCACTTATTTGAAATAAGTGAATAATATTCAAATAATTGTATCTGAATATGAAATTATTGGGTAAAAAGTATAACTGACATTAGTGGGAACATAATTAAAAGCGAATACTTAAGACAAACATTTTATTTATACACACAAATCAAAACAGACATCTTCACCTTTTGAGGCAAACACTCTGGAAGAATGATTACAAAACACCACATGAGAAAGTAAAGTTCCTGAGGTTGAACTCTCTGGAAAGGGCTATGTATTTTTTGGTTTTCTATTTTTTCCTTATCTTTGTCTTAGATACAGTATTAGGCTAGCTGTGGGAATTCTGCCTAGAGACAATGGGATTCTGGAGACAAATGCCCATACATGACCATCTTCCATATTTCCACATGTGCATATAAGACAATTATAAGAGGAAAATACATTATTTACACATATATGTACATATGTTAAAAATTGGGTTTATTTTATGTTTACCTCAAATACTTTTTCATTGTGCCCACTGAAAATAAGATAATTTTAAACTAAACATGGTTAATGTTTCTTCACAACCAAAAATTACTTCTGTGGCCAAGGATCACATTGGCATGACAAGGCTCTGAGCAACGTGATCTAGTTGGAGATGTCCCTGATCATCGCAGGGGATGTTAGACCAGATGACCTTTAAAGGTCTCTTCCAACACAAACTATTCTATGATTCTATGAAATCATTAATAAGTATTTTACTGCTGTCCAATGTGTTTACATGAACTAATTTTACAATATACCTGCAGTGATGGAAGAAGCCAAAGAATTATTGCTGATAGCTATTTTTAATACATTGTAGTCAGCAGATAATTGTGTTTGCCTTAATGTTAACTAATGCCCCTCCTACTGTGTTTTAAAAGGAAGTGGATCAGCAGGAAACATTTAATTTACAGCAGCTTCTTGCTGTTTATGTGAAAATCAGGTATCAGAATACCAAATGGTTATTTTATCTATGATTTATTTCTGCCTTACTGATAAAAAATTCCTCTTTTACAAGAAAACTTACTGTCCTGATTCAAGGTAGAACAGAACCAGTTTTCTTTTCGGTAATTTTACTTTTCAGCTAAGTCTTTTGTAACTAAATGCACCTTCTCAAATTAACGGCATATTCAGTAGACAGTGTTTGCTTCCAAAGTGATAGTGTCTGATGTTTATAGTGAATACTAAGAAATGGTATGCAGAGAGGCTCTTTCTATATTCATTCCTGTAATAACCAAGGTCAGCTAACTTTGTTATATACCAAATTGGAGGGATGGAAGCGGAAGAGCGTAGAGGAGTTGCATTGTGGGGAGAAGCGGACAGGACAGGTGACCCAAAACTGACCGACTGGGTATTCCATCCCCTGTGCAACAAGCTCAGTATAAAAGCTGAGGGATCAAAGGGGCCAGCCTCTTCTCTTCAATGGCCGGCATTCAAGGAGCACTCTGTCTGTTTGCCTGCCTTTGATCCTGGTCTGTGCATCCCTGAATCCAGTTCCGGAATCCAGTTCCTGTCTGTCGCTGAGTCCAGTCTAGGACTTTTGCAGTGCCTGCCACTGACGTGATCATCATTCTGGGACTGCAATACTGGGTTTGCATATATTGTATATATTTCATTATTTTTTTATTGGTATTATTATGTTTTTTTTATTATTCATATTTCATTAAAGCAGTTTTAGTTTTCTTTTCAACCCACAAGCATCTCCCTTATTTTCTCTCCTGGGAAGGGAGAGAGAGAGAGAGGTAAAGAGAGCATCTGTTGTTCACTTGGTGGCCAGCCCAGCCCAAACCACGACACTAACATAGCAAGTAAATATATTAAAAATACAAGAAATGTCAAAAGTTCACTTTCCTGCATTTATCGCAGCCTATACTCAGGCTGTTTCAGACTATTAAGAATATTTGTGACACTAGGTCCCTCAAAGCTGTAGCTAAGGAAACACAGTTGTACAGAACAATTATATATCATAAAACTTATACCATTAACCACTTTCAATGTCATTACTGAGAGGGCTCAGCAAGAAATCTGAAAAGCAAAGGTGGAAGGCCTTTTGAATTCTGCTTTTATTATTTTAGGATGTTTTGTCTTGTTTTATCAGGGGGGACCTGACTTCATTTTCTTTTTGTCTGATTGACTGCAGTCCATATATTCATAAATACCACCTGTGGATGTGCTTACACAAAATTCTAGACAGCATTTTCAAGGGCTTTTCAAACTGGTCCACAGCTAGCCAGTTTGGAATGCCAGAGAAGAAAACAGCAAAATGAAACAAATAGTTGCCATTTAGCCTCTATTATATTGGTGGTGTAACACTACAGGGTCATTTCACTTTGTCTTATTTTCTTAAACTTAGTGTAATTCACAGTCAATTCATAGGTTTATCTAACCAGGTTTTTCACCTCAAAAATACATGCTCTAAAACTGGTTGTGAAGTCTAGGAGGTTTAAGTAATTTTTAGTGTATCTGAGAATGGAGTTTGGTCAAGCAGCTGTTTTAATTTCCTGTTTCTGCCTGTCAGCTATTTCACTGGAAAGAACATGCATATCTAGCAAAAATAAAACTGGCCAAAGAAAATGATACAAGAGATTGAAAAGGTTTAGACATAAACAGATGGAATTCCACTTGGAATCACTATGACAAAACAACTCATGAATAATTCCTCATGTCAAATTACAGTGGGGGGGAACTCTTTCTGATACTGAAATCACTTCTATGATTATTGTTTATTACAAAAATGCTTTTATAATTAACAGTATAGATGAGGTTCAAGTTTCCAAGTTTCACTTCCTTGACCTTCCACATATGGAACATACAGAACTCTATCTCTAGCCAAGGTAAAAACAACGCAAGTCCAGCTTCTCTTCCCTCAACCCTGCCCCTTCCTTTCCACTCCCATCCTTTCCAAATGCTCATTGGCTCATATGAAGATGAGTTTGTGCTGGGAACTATAGCATGGTCATTTCAACCTCAATTTTTCAACAGACTTAGATTAAAAACCCTACAATTTCATGGCTCTTACTGAGTAAGGCCTTTTCACTCCACACAGTTTATAAACAAATTAACTGATCATCTAAGACGCCACACAAAATCTGTGGCATAGGAATACCACAGAACCTAGCCCTCTACTATGGAAGATCCAAATCACACAATTTAGTTATATGTCTAGTTGGTTCAACTTGTTTTAAACTGAAGCTAGTTCTGCAGAACAATCTCAAATAAACAAAAAATCTGAGACAAAGTAAATGTAATCTTTCATTACACAATGCTTATTAAGGCAGTAAGGTGGGCCAGCAGACTAGTAAGCCATCATGTGTTCTGCCGCTGTTTCCAGTGCCAGACTGAAAAAGTTACTTACACTGAAAGACTAAGGATATGGCTGCTAAAAATTAGGGGTTTACTTGCTTTTGTAATGTACATTATCTTGAAAGTTTTAGAAGTAAAATGTGATATGGCAATAACAAGTGTCTTGGGTTTGGGGGCTTTTCCTTATCCTATTTGTACATACTTATCATAGTAACAGTAGTACCATTACAGTTGTGATCATTTGAGTATATTTAAAAAAAACCAACAATTTCTATAAGAAAATATTTTCTTTAGACAAATGATACAGCTGGGAGAAAAAACTACTAACATACAAGCCTTTTTCTTGTGCCTGAAGTATACATCAGACTTACCACCAAAAATGTTGCTATATCAGACATAAACTTTTTTCTCCTTTGAGAGAAATGATTAAATATTTCACATGTATTGTATGCTAGCTGCATATAAGTAATTTCTGATAATACGACCCTCATAAATAAAGACTTCTTATGTATTTTAAATACCCACAACAACTGTTTCAACAGAGCTTCTTATCACACCTTTCCTTTAAAAAGATTGTATCATTTTGTGAAATGCCATTAAATATCCATAAGACTCACAATTTCAAAAAGCTGAAATATGATCTCCAGCCATATCATTTCATAAAAGAGTTAGTGGCTGGACACAACTGTGAAAAAAGACTCTTTCTTTTCACCATTTAGTAATAATTATAGTACTTAGCTTATTCTGCGGCAATTTATTACCAGGGCAATGATTCCACAGTTCCCCATTCTGAAAAACATCTTTTCTGTCTCTGAGCAATGAGGCAAAACTCTCTTGCCTAAATATCTTGTAAACTAATCTAAGTTTTATATAGATCTTTAAGTACTTCATTTCACTGATAAATGAGACATTTCAAGGCATAAATGGTCTATGCTGGTACCCAACAAGAATTGCATTTGCTGTTGTTTTCATTGACATAGTTTGGACCAAAAATTAAAGCCTGATAAAAATCACAATGAAAATCTAATTCTAATCTCATTACAAGTAGCAATAAGTTATTTCACAAGGTGAGCAGATATGAATTTGGGAGAAGGAAACACTTAAGACTGTTTCTAATTTCTGAATAAAATAATTTTGTTTACTTTTTAGGGATGCTTAAAAATTTTAACTATTACCTTATATGTGTTGTCTTCTTCAAAATTCTGTGTTATAGGGATCTTGCAGCCACAGTGAGCTTCTTCCTTTCAACAGCATTGTGAATTTACTAAGAAATAGTGGCTATGTCCCAGAACAGGGTTTCTATTTGTCCTTATTCCTCACTGAAATACACTAAAAGCACACTTGCATCCGCATGAACCATGGATACATAAGGACTACCTGAAGAATGCAGAAATAACATAGTAAATTATTCTGCATGTTGGTCACATTGTTATGAAGTTATGAAAAGTTAGTAATTTATACAGTTTACTAGATTACATAAAACATTACTAAAAGCCTACTCCAAAACTTTCTCTTTTGTCCAACTCCATATCTATTTTTATGAGTTTGTTCTCCCTAAAAGAGTAAAAATAAATTCTAGTACTTGAGTGACAACTAGCTGTAATACTTCATTTATTTCTATTGTACGTTAATAAATTTGGCTAAAAAATGAACTTCAATCTGCATTTAAATTTATCATTATAGAAGTTTTTCCAATCAAAAAGTAAATGAGATGCTACACCAAGCAGAGATGTGTCAAAAGACAAGATTTGAGAATTTTGCTAGTGTAGTTAAGACCCTTGATACATTGGCTGAAACATAGTGGGATTTTTTTGTCTATAGATACCAAAAAGGGAAAGTAAAGAAAATTCATGTTAAGTGTAATTAATGTAAAGTTAATGGACTCTTGACCAAAAGATCAGACTTTCTGCCAAAGGAAATAAAACACACTTAATATAATAAACTGCTCTTCATCACCAGTTTTCCTTATAATTGCTTATTAAAGTTTCACGATATTATAAGGAAAGTAAACTCTGGTCATTTGGTTAAGACAGTCTGGTGATGTGGGTCTTACCTCTGACTCTGCCACTGACCTGTTCTGAAATAGTGGGTAACATGTTTCATTTCTTTGAGTCTCCATCTTCCTTCGTATTATCTGTCAGCTATATTTATACACATTTTGAAATATTTCGAAGGGGTTACCTTTCAGTGTATTTCTACAGTGTCCCATGGAGTAGGCTTTTTGATGCACTTAATACATATAATAAAAAGTTACTATTATTTATTAAGGTTTTCTAAATTAGTATACACTAAGGAAAAACAGGTAAATTTATTGTGATACTTCCAGTAAATGGTAGATAAGTAACCATTAAAAAATACTAATGGTTCACAATCAGTTCAGAAGCACAAATCAGCCAAATAACTAGCTTTCTTTTCAAGTGCTGCTTGTGCTAACACTTAAAATTTAAAGCTACTTCTTGATTTGTCAGTCTATGCATTGAAGCCAGCTTAAGGAGTTCCTGCCCACATCAAATCTTGAACCACTCTACACAGCTAAGATTTGTCTTTGTAACTGTTTCTGGGACCGTAACATAAGCCCTGTGACTACTTCCGTGCAAACAAATAAAAACCTGTGGTCTCTGACTTTTACCTGTATTTACATAAATATTATATATAGTTCTCAGAAAGCCTCTGTTTATTAAAAAAATAAATAATTTAATTGTGGCTCATCCTTTTTTCTTATACATGAGAGTAATGTTCCTTTTCCTTCCTCAAGCCTTTCTCTCTCATTCCACGAACCTCATGAATTTCAGATCCTATCCACCCTGTCAAAAATGTCTTTGGGCATTTGTAGTCACTCACAAGAAAAAATCAGTAGTCACCCTTACTTGTTTTTCAGATTCCTAGAAGGACAAGAAGTCTCAAAGTTGCTACTTAGAAATGTGATCAAATGAAAATGCATTACTGTTCCCCCGGTCTGTTTATTGCAAGTCTTCAGTCACACCTACGATACTGGTTATAACAATAATTAATACTTTCCCTCCTTATAATACTAACAATTACATAGTTAGAAGAGTGTGAAGTACATCTCATTATAATTTATCTGATTCTCTGTACTTATTCCTACAATATTGTTCCATTAGGTTCTATTGTGAGCATAGCATATCTGCAAACCTCTTATGTACCAGTATTAATGTATTCAACAACCTCAATTTTTGTGCTCACATGTAGTTTGAAGAAATAGCAAATTAAATGTTTCCAAAGTGTAAATTTAACTTATTTTTAAGGTGATAGTAATTTTATGCCCTTTTAACACTTTTTTTTTTATCAAAGTAGATTTGAACTCTTTTTAAGTTCAACCAAACAAGGACTGACTGCCTAAACAGTGGTATATGAAGTCCTGCACTTCTGTTTAATAGGTGATTTTTATAAAATTATACTGTACAAAGAACAACCATTTTTAATTAAGAGCAGCCAAAACTGCTACAGTAAATTCCATGTTTGGGTTGAGATTTGTTGTAATAAATTGTGTACTTTTTAAAAAGAAAGCTTATCTAAGAAGTATGATACCAATATGCCAATTATTTTTAAAACATGTCCACTAAGAAATACTCAGATCAATTAATATGATGCTTTAGTCGTAGCTGCCATAGATTTTCCCTAAACTTTTTTCTATAGGGCAAAATGGTACACTGCTGAAGCAATATGCTACTACTTAGCAAGTTCAATTTTTAAAAATAGAACAGATAGTATCCCTGTATCCTCTAGTGGATCATTGTAAAAACACCAAATTGGCATGATTTAACATGACACACGAAAACTGCTGTGAATGGAATAGCAACAATATTAAAACTTTAAAAGAATATTATATAATGTAAATTACACAGAAGAGCTCGCTTACATTATCTTCAGCATTAACATCAACTTCTTTCTCATAGCTTTTTCCAGTGCAAATCAAAACATGATGCTTTCTAAATCTCCTGTTTAATGACTAAAATAATGCAGTATTCATCCTGGACATCTGCTCTAATTGGCAAATCCAGATGAACTTTGTACTTTCTGCTTCAAATTTTGCCCTTATGGAATGAAATTATGTAATGGTATACTATCATGTTTAGCCTCACCACATTTCGAAAAAAAGTGTTTCCTAAATCCCTTTTATGTTCAAATAAATGATCCCAAGTACTCTGGACCAAAAATACTCCAGATAAATATATCACGGAATTCCAGACAAAGATTAAGTACCATAGTGCCCACCTATGCTTTCATTACTTCATTACTTAGAAGACAAAGGCTTCTCCAGTAAGATTCTATAACATATTTTTTATGTTCTTGAATCCAGTGTCAAGCAAAAAATAAGTATAATTGTTGAACACCTAAGAGTATTCTATTCTCTTTATGCAGTTCTATAAGAAACAGTTTATTTCCTGTCCTTAGATCCTCAAGATTTTTTATCAGATTCATGACATTGCATCAGTTTCAACTTTCTGCTAGTGATGTCAATTTGTCTCAACAGAGAGCGCTAATTAAACAATTTTGGTATTAAAAGTGTACTAGATGTTAATCCATTAATCCATCTGTCAAAGACTGCTCATACATTTTTAATTCTCTTATCTAGTTTAAGATTTCTCTTAAAAGGTAGTTCAGTCCTCTGACTTTTGCGTTTTGCACAATGTCAGGGAATGTTACCACAATAACCAGTAGTTCTGTGCTTTTAAAGTTAAAATGTTCCTAAACTAAAAAAAAAAACAACTGTTTACCTCTACATTCACGCTTCTTTTTCCTCAAGTGATGATAACTTTTAAATTGTTCAAATAACACACAAACAACTGATATGACATGGGAAAACAGAAGAAAGTGATGGAACGAAGTATTTTAAGATGCAATATTTTTAGGCTTACTAATTTTTATTTCCTATTCCTTCTAATAGTTTAATAAAAATTTCTTCCTTAATTATTCACTAATGAAGTCTGGAGAGATACGGAAGGTTAAATAATTTTCTTTTTTTATATTAAATAGTAAGTATAAAGCATAGAAATTCTAAATTTTTGTATAAAGAAAACCCCATAGATTCCCATGCCAGAGTAACTTTAAGCACTGGCCAATCTACTCCTACATTTTGCATGGCTGATAAAATCAGCACCACTGCTATTCTCTGTGTCTGCCCACATTTCTCAGTGAATTTTTGTCTGTCTTCATAAAATCAGGCTTGAAAAAAACCCCAATACTTCCCTGTAGTCTACAACTGGATTCCCACATATAACAGAAGTGCAACATTTTGCCTTTTTAAGTGGTGACCAATATTTTTACAAATGCTATTTTATTTTTATAATTCTCAGAGCATAAAGAAAGCAATGCTTATTTGAAAAGGACTGACTAGGAATTAACTCAAGCTCAAATAATCTTGACTAAATGTCAAACTTTTCTGTATTATAGAAATAAGATAGTACTTCCAACAGTTTACGATTATAAAATACCATCTTTTGCAGATTATCAAGACAGGAAGGCAAGCAGATTTCATTCTGTAAGGTCTTCGCCTCCTGAGTATAGAAAATGAAAATACGTGCATTGCACATAGCAAATGGAAAATAGAGGTTAATGTTATTTCCTTTCTTTGCTTTTTGGAGGGACTTGTTTTATATTTCAGAATTTTAACAGAGAAGTAGAAAAATATCAAGGCCAAAAGGGACTATAACTAAATTAGCATGACCACATTTCTATAGGGGATAAAGCATATCCTGCTCTTAAATCAAAACTAAATGTCTTTGTAAAGATTCCAAGTAATGACAACCTAAATCATGTGTTCCAAAGATTAGATACCCTCATTGTTAAAAGATATGCACCTTATTTATTAGTATGAATTTGCCTACCTTCAATTTCGAGGTTCTGGACCTTATTATATTCTTTACTGTTTTAAGCCATCAGATACTAGAAATCTAATTTTCATGCACCTATTTGTGGACTCCGATCAAATTACATCTGAATCTTCACTCAAACATATTGAACAGATTGAGCTTTCTAAGCCTCTCATTATAAGACACATTACCAGAAGCCCACAAACATTCTTATAGCTATTTCTGAACACTTTTTCAATAATTTTTCCTTTTTGAAATATAACAACCATAACTGAAAATAATATTACAGTCTAATGTGCCATTAGCTAACGTTGTCCTACTTCTCTATTACTATACCATTTCTATGTCAGCAAACAGTACAGAAAAAAAGTGATCTACACACCTAAACACACTACGCTGATCTTGGAGTACAAAAGATCTAAACCAACTTCTGAAGAAAATAAACCATTAAATATATGAGGGTAAACAGAAAATGAGATAAAATGACATGACTACCAAAGTAATCCTGTTAGAATGACTGGATGTCTTTAATAAAACAGCAAATTTTATGGACAAAGAAAAAGCAGAATAGGATTTATCCAGACCTCTGTAACATGCTACAAGGAAGTTTTACATAAAATGGGGATTAATGCTACAACTGCAAGCAGCAAGGAAGAGGTATGGAGATGTCAACTCCTGTGTGATAGACCTCTGCCCTAGAGTGAGGTTAGTAGAGGAGTTCCTCAAAGATCATCTTTGGCAACAATCTCATTAAATATTTTTAAAACTGCCTGGCATAAAAAGTAGGAGTGATGTCAATGCCTCCTAACCATGTGTCAATACAGAGAACTGAACTATGATAAAGGAAAAACTAGGTGACTTGGGGACTGGAGTAATAGAAGTGTCATGACATTTAATAATACAAAGTATGAGGTTGGGACACAGGCTCAGCGCTCAAGGCTTCTTAGCAGTGTATACCAAATTGGATTTTGATGCCCTCAAGGAGAGGATAAAATTACTTATTTCTCAGCATGAACAGGCATCAAAACTATATTTCATGGTGATGACAGAGGAACCAGGACAGGAACATCTTCCCTGAGAAGTTTGTGTGTTGCTGAGCTAAGCAACATCCCTACCACCAATAACAGATGGCCACAGTCCCAGCGCCTCCTGTACAAACCACCCTCTGACTCAGTGCTGGGTTGTTGCACCCTGCTCGAGGAGGAAAACAGAGCACTGCCAGCTGCAGCAGAGAGGTGAGACAGGCACATTCCAGGTCAAAACAACTTCCAGTTCCAGCATCAGATAGCCAAGAACCCAGTGTCTGCTCTGTGCTCACCTCTGTCAATGGCCAAATCCTCCTAGAATACTATGTTGTCTCCAATATGGATAAATGAAGAGGAGGGGAGAAAAGCCACAACTGACAAAAGCTTCCCAGTCCCAGTAATGTGTGTCTATGAAACTTAAAAAACATTCAGTCCTGCTAGAAGGAGAGGCCAGCTTTAAGCCCTTAAATTCATCTTCTACTCCCCCATGCTGAAATGAACTGCTTTCTATTTTGTTATCCCCTCTGGCAGCTGAATTGACAGGGCTGGGTGTAGGCAGAAGGGGCTCAGCACATATCCAGCACAATTTCACGTGGCTGCTGCTAATGCCTGCATGATCTTGCCACCCTGAGCTGCTAAAAAAGGATGAGCTATGGGAACAATTCTGTACCGTGATGATTTTGCAGACACATCAGTCTGTCACCATACACAACTATTTATGCCTAAATCTAGTTCTGTGACAGTTCCTCAGAAACTAATACACTGAAAACCTATTAGGGAAATGAAGATCATAACATATTAGTCAATCCCAGGACAACTGAGCCACCAATGTGGTCCAACCCTACAAGGCAAACATGACCTTAAATCAGAAAAGATCATTTCAGCAGAGTAAGAGAAGTCTTTATGCTATTTTACATTGCACTAATGAGCCCTTGTGTATACAGCTATGCAGAATTCTGGCAACTTATATTAAAGAAAAATTGATTTAAAGTAGGACATGTGCAGAGAAATGTTACTAGGATGATCAGAGAATGGAAAATCCCTTATAAGAACCAAGTAAAAGAACTTACGACTGCAGAAAGTGATGTCACACTACATTTTTTCCTTACCCCCAATTCCACCATTGTTTGTTTCTGCCTCAGTATTACCTGCACCTTTATACCAACCCAATCATATAGCTATGCAGTGCACTGGGTCAAAGAACTAATTAGTCACTAAAAAAGCTTTCAACCATCAGTTTCCTGATGGGAGCATGTCAGTCTATGCCAGCACACAGAAAATAAGGCCTGAAGCTAAGGTAAGAGTAGCATTGCCAATTTATGGTGCAAGTGGAGATCACTGCTTGCTGATAACTACATGTTGACTGGCAACATCAGGAAGGAACATAGCTGTTTAAACATAAAGACAACACAAGCCCGAAGAAGATGGTTAGAAATCTATCAGAAATCACTTCAGACTGGAAATCAGAAGGCTTTTAACTATCACAAAATTACAGCTGTAGTTCCAGTTAGAGGACAAAAGCATAACCAGTTCTTACAGCAGAGTAACTGACTATCTCCTAGTTCTTTTTCAATCCCGTATTTAACAATTGTTCCATATTTTTGATAATACAGATACATTTTATTGTGTTGCAGTGTAGCATACTAAAAATAATTCGATTTTCCAGCAAGTCCAGATTGGTAAATTATAAATCTAAAAAATGGTATCACTTGCAGAAACTACTATTATGACATCTGGAAAAGCTACTGATATTAGTATTTACAAGTAAAGTTGAAAGGAACTTCAGACCGACTATCATTTCTTTGAAATTCCAAAACTACTCAGACAACTTTTTTCAAAGAATTAATCCCCTATATGTGGTATGAGAATTTCAGATGTGCCTTGTACACCCTGGGACATATTACAATACCTGTGATCTGACTTTTAAGAGAACTTGGTACTCAATATTATGATTTTTTTGAAAATTGTCCACCTGTTTAGGTGTCTAAAGCCATTGATTTGACTCCAAACAAGCAAAGTATGCAAAAATAAATATATATAGTTAAAAAAAAATCACAAACTAAAAAAGACAAAATGTGGACAGTTTGGTTTCATATATGTTAAACGGGAGTTTACCGTTTATAAAAAAAAAGAAGGACCCTCCAAAATCTTTGAAGTTTTGAACATGGTTAGAGCTCACTGTTTTGCATAAGAAACTTGACAAACTATGGAGTCTTGAAGCATGCTAACCTGCAGCAAATCATTTCTATTTAACCATACATGGTAACCTCCTACTTTTCATACCAATGAGTTGCACTGTAGCAGCTCCTTTGGAGGTCCACGCTGGGAGCAATGAATGTGCATTGCTTTGCTTGTTTATTCTCACATTCTTTACAATTAAATAGTGAGTTAGGGATTTATTCTCCCACCAACTTGATGGAGATTGATTATTAGATACTTGACAAATGTTTTGTCACCATTTTAAATAAATTCTAACAAATTTAATTAAATGGAGATGCATCGTTTAAGGGTTAGCTGAATTATGCTGTTGGGCATAACCACACAAACAAAATATTTTACACATCACTTGTTAAATCACATTCATATGTGACTACATAAGCCTGAACTGTGTCTAACACATCAAAAAACACTAACCAAGTTTTCAGATTTTAGACTTGATATTGCTTTCTTCCCCCTCAAAGGATGCCCCCTTTGCGCCTCACAGTTTTACAGTGGTACACTTGAAATATCAACTTCTAGAAGAGAAAATACACCCAGAAAAGCTGTGAAAATTTTGAAAAACATATGCTTAAAATAGTAACATGAAAGAAATACAATTGCTTTTATCATACCTTAGAACACATTATTACAGTCTTCTAGATATTCTTTTTTAAAAAAGACCACAAAACTTAAACTCTATTGTGTCATAAAAAACACTAGAATTGTTGGGGGGGGGGTGTCAGTTGTTTTTTCAAAATACCTTAAGAGCTCAAAGTCCAAAAGTGACAGACAGCAAAAAACATGGATATGGCAATTAAAAAATACAAACTGAATACCATGCTTATCGTCAGTTTTATTCAGAACATTAGAAATCTGTATTTTACAACAGATTTTATAAGAGGTCTCACTCTTCTCTTGAACAATACTGCACCATTATTACCTGGTACTCTAGTACTGGCAAAAAGAATTTCAAAACCAAAATAAGCAGAAGCCAAAGACTTCTGACAAAAAAAAATAAATTACAATATACTGGCTATTCATGATATACATGTATTCCTTATCTGTTGAAATAATAAATCCATTGCAACAGTTGTGTTACTATGTCACAATAAAGAATAGTATCAAAAAATTTCAGCTTGCTTTTCAATGACTGCCTTTTTAGATGCGTAGACCAGTAGTCTCTGTTACTATTATTTTTAATAAATAACAACTAACATACAGTTAATAAATACCAAAATATTTTGTGTATTTATCTCATCCTTTATTAATTTCTTTGTGTGTTTTATAATGTACATATTAGTACAGTAGCATATATATATTTATAAATTAATATATAAATAATTTTTAGTGAGAGCTATGTGATTGAATATGCTTCTTTTTTAAAAAAAAAATCTTTAACACCTTGTGATACAACAATTCAAAGGTCTGCTTCTTAGTTTAGTTTATTTCAATACTTGGTTTTAATGGGTGCCACAGCTGAAAAAGATATCTCACAAATATGCGTAGATCCCAATTGAAGAATACATTGTTGCCTGCACTTAACAAAATCATGATAGTCATTTTTCAATCCCATCCACCAATTATGCTACGGTTTTGTATTAAATTAAGCAAGTAAATGACCATCTTCCCTGATGTCAAGCAGTCATTCTTCCAAACTAATCAGAAGGCGTTGCACATTTATATTTCTAACAAATAGGTTCAAGAGCCACTGAAATTCTCATTTGAAAGACTTCTAAATAGGTTAGAAAATTCTGGGTTTATCCTTTTAAAGTGTACAAATGTGAGAGGGTTTTATAGGTGACACACTTACATTGCATGCAGCAACAAAAACAAACCAAAAATCACATAATGAGTGGATCATATCCAAACACCTGTTTTCAGAATGCTCTCTCCATAGCATAAGTGTCTTGTGAAAAGTGGTTGTCGTCTCACTTATTGTCAAAACATCGCCTTCACCTTGAAGGGACATATTAAGTGTGTGTCTTTTTTTGAAATACCTGCTAGGTAGCAGACTACTCACAGCCACCTGTCATCACCAGAAAGGTCAGCACATTTGGAACATTTGTCTTTTTGTAAAAGAAAAACGTGTAAAGTCTGACAACTCTTTAAAGCGCTTTGCCACAAGATAACCAGCGAACCTCTGCGTGGTACAAGAGGTTTTCGTGGTCACTCCCCATCTCATTACAAAGTCTGGTAAAGACACTACTATTTGAAGGGCTTGTTTTTATAAAGTTAACCACATCGATGTCATCCTGTAGCACTTTGTGCACTCCTCGCTCCAACTTCTTGGCTGCAATAGCTCACCTGTGATTGATGCCGTGCAGGAGTTCCATGTGTGGTGCTACCTCTGTAACCTCACCTTATTTCAGCTATTTTTACCATTGCAGGAAGAACAATTGTTTCCACAGTGCTATGTGGTCTTTTGCTATTACCCAAGAAACTTCAAAGAAGGCTTCTAGATATTTATCTTTAAGGTTTTTTACAGTACTGGATTGAGCATCACAACTGGAAACATCACTAAAAAAAAAAATTGTGGTTTGTTTTCATGTTCTGAAGGCTTAGTTTCTAAGCATCTTGCTAATCATAAGGGCTTCATACTACCATTAGCTAATATCTCAAGACACAATACACACTTAGAGCAACATGTATCATTAACGACAGTGAATGTCAACCCATATTTCAAACAGTCTTGATAATCTTTAATATTTTTATCCACTTACAGTCAGATCCAACCAGATTGCCATTGTTTTTGATCTCATGTGGCTGACAAAGAGATTGTACTAGGAACAGAAGTGTCAGCTCTGCCATTTTCTTGTCTGCTTGTACTCAGTGTTATCTTCAGTCATGGTTTCTTTGCAGTAACATTTTTAAGCCGCCACTTGTCCATTTTGTGTAGGTTAATGTAGTTAAAACTAGATAATATAATCTGTAAATCCACTTAAGCAGGCACATGTAAACTGCAATGCAACGCAATACACTGAAAACAAGCAAGTGAGGACACCACTGTCAACCCCTCTGTGTTGTGGAACACCCGCTCCTCCCACAGGATATCTTGTTGTACCATACCTGATGTGAACATCTGACATACAGACCAAGTGAGGGCACCAGCATCGATTTGTATATTAAATATTAGTAGAACTTAATTTATTTTTAATAGAAAATAACTGCAAGTTATAATATTGTTTTCCCCACACGCCAGTGGATCATCTTGTGTGCCTCCTGGTGTGTGCGCGCTGCACTTTGGAGACCACTGGTCCAGATGACCACTAACCAAATGATTATATTAATATAAAATTCACATTCTTCACTTTGTTTTCTTACAGCTACTGTTGAAAAAGAAAATGTTTCTATCATCCTGCAGGCCCTGCTTCAAGTAAAAGAATTTTCCAGTAGTGCCAGTTTCTCAACAAAGCTATCAGGTGCAATGTGAAAGGTGTATTGCTATATTTTTTATTTATTTATTTTTAAATAACAGGACCAGAAATTGCTGGGACAAAGGCAGAGAGGGATGTAACTTAGTTACCTTGCTCTACAAAGAGGTTGAAGCTTCCAGTTTTGTTTTGTTTTTTTCCTTCCTTTAAAAGCAGAGGAGTTGGAGAAGCTACCACTGAAGCACGTATGAGCAAAGCAAACAAAATGAGAATAAACAAAAGCAATAAAGAGGTCACGTTGCTGATGGAACCTTTTAATCTGGAGTTCTGTGGGAGGGGAATTTCCTCAGTGAGGCCCAGTAAGTCTCAACAGTTAAGGACCGGCTTGGGTGTCTGAATGTTGGCTTTGTCACACCCTGAGATGCCATCCAAGTGAAGTCTCAGTGATTTGTTACAACTACAATTCTATGGCTTGTTTCTCAGACCCTGTTAATAACTGCTTAATTCTACTTCACACTCCTGACTAGTCTGCCTGCCAACTTACTGCTTCTCAAAATAAACTCTTATCCTGTCCTTCAGTTTAGTATACATTTTGATTCTGTGGCTTTCTCATTCTAATTATTATTCCTGAGTATGTTCTTTTGGTTTGGTTTGGTTTTTTTAAGCTTCTCTGTGCTACTCCTAATTTCGATTTCAGCTTTGGCTCACCTTAACTTTGTTTCCAGCCTTGATTCTAGTCTAGCAGCAATCACTGAGCCCAGCTGCCTATTTATAGTATCCACCTCCAGATGACAGATGTTTGATATTGTGTGGAAGTTGACAGTATAAATCAAGAACTGAAACTTTCACAAATACTGAACGTGTTTAGAACTCGTTACTTGAAAACATCATCAAGACAAATTGAATTGAACACTGCTGTAATTTGCTATATAGCTACCAAAATGTGAATATTCTTTGGGCATCTGTAGGAAACCCAGTGTTGTTCTCTATCTTCCACTACAAACGCCTTTCAACTCACATAATGTAATCGTTCGGGGAGCATTAGGCCTCTGACTAACTATAAAGTTTCAGCAGGTAGGGTGACTTGCATGGTATGAGATTATCTAAGCTAAAATGCAGATTATTTTTCAATAATTTCTGAATTAATAAGACATTACTTATGAAAACTGGTGATTTTGAACCAGAAAAATATTAAGAGCAAAACAGAATGTAATTTAAAATTAATGCTTTGCAACTATTTCTAAATCTGATACGTCTCAATACTATTGTTTATTAAGCAAAAAGTCTTCAATATAACATGTCACATTAATAAAACAATAATAAAATCTATACCTGTAATGTGCTTGAACAGACATACAAAAATAAAAGACGTATAGTTTCAAAATCTACTTTATGGCTTCTGTTCAAATCTCATGTCCTTTTGAGATTTCTGGTTTCGCGACTTTAAAGAAGCCTATCTGAAATTCTCTGTAGTGATAGAAGAGCACTGAACTGAATTTTAGTAACTTGATCTAAAAATCTTTCATGAAGGATCGCAGCAGATGGTTTTGGGGATCATGCTTTCCATCTTTGACAAGAAAAGAAAGTGAATGCCTTTAAGTTTTTGGCTTCAGGTTTCTCTAAACTTAAGCAAACTTTCACATCTGAAAACAGAGATAATCTTCAACACATTCATAGTGCTCCTGGATTTTGCTATACCCACATACCATGACTTGCATCTGAAGAGAACAAGCACTGCTCATATGAAGTTAAAAGACTACTTCAAAAATATGGACCCTTATACTTGTAATTTTTGGATGGCATTGTAAATTGACAGTTTCTATTTGACTGGAACATAGTTTAATCACACTGGACCAGATCCACAGTTGTAGGACATTAATGCAAGTTCCATTAAAACCTTCTTAGAGTAGTATTATCAGGGTAAACTTTGATGGTTTTGCAAAACCTGTCCCCTCAAATACCTGAACAAAATCTGTGTCTTCTGCTCCATATCGCTTTTTAGGGTGGAGCTCTTAATGAACTACCACATTCCTGCCACAGTGAATTACAAGAAATAAATCAGCACCTTAAAGAAGAGTTTTGAAACTGGAGAGACTAAGTCAATATGAGAATAAAGACCCTTGAGCACTTATTGCTGAAAAAAAAAAAAAACTGTTAAGAGTTACCTCTGTGTATTCTTTTTGCGGAATTAGCAGCCTCTGATGATCAGCTTACAAAGTCCTTACCAACTCAGGGCCGCTGAAATCAGCATTTGAAAGTGGCATTTGTCTTAAATTCTCTTTCCAAATATTAGTATATTGTAAGCTGACAACACCAGCTGAAAACTCACTTTTTGCCAGTTGAATTTCCATCTTTTTTTGATTGATCTTTGATCAACTGCTAGAACAAGGACAAGCAGGTTGGGGGTTAGGCAGTCAAAGGGAAGGATGGGAATTCCTTCTCCTGTGGCACTGTTCTTAAAAGCATTCATAAAACATGACTTGGGAAATACGACTTCACTCTCACTTGAGTGAAGTGGCCACATACTGAGTATATTCTCCTCAGCTGTGATGCTACCTTGAGCAAGTGAACTTTGATGCAGAAAAAAGTTTGTGTACATGGTGATAATTCTTAGAGAACCACTGTTATTAACAAGGAAACTATATTTCTTCAAGGACCTCTCTACATTTTTATGGTAATACAGTCAGAAACACTGCACAGAATATAAGGAGGTGTGAGTTGTTCTCTAGTTAAACATAAGAAAAAGTATAAAGCAAAAGTATAACATTTAAGCAAAATTACTGATTAAAGTACTGATTACTGAAGAAGGGACGTTAACTCTGTTATGGCTACTCTACATATTCTCATTTGTACATCTGTGATTAAGGCAATAGTACCTGGAATAACCCCAATTCAAGACAGGACTTCAGTCAGAATTGCCAACAAAGACGCATCCATTAAGCCTGTAGAAAAACTTTGGATCAACTCAAAAGGTTTTCCAGAGAAACAGGCTAGAATGTTACCCTATGGAGTCCAACATGTCATCTTAAGGACAGTCGAACTGATACTTCAGTTCCATTAGCACTGCACTCAGAGTAATGTAGGTACTAATGAATACATATCTTCTGAAGTTTGGTATTTTTAAAGCTTTGGGGAAATGAGATGAGATGAGATGCTAAATGAGCCTTCAGGAATTCAACAGGTGAACTATTCATCCAAAAAACAAGCAAAACCCCACCCCAGTTCAAGAGAACAAACAGGGCTCCTAAGAACAAACAAACAAACCCCAAACACAAACAAACCAACCAACCCCCCCCAAAAAAACAAAGCAAAACAACAACAGCAAAATCCCCACCTAACTATCTATCTAGGACTTCTTTTTTTACTCAGATTGTTTACTAATAGCAGACTTTCTGCTGTTTGGAAGACTGAAATTTTAAGACCACAGGGTGGCAGCATGCAGAATAAAATCACAGTGTAACTAGTGCCATTTTTTCTTTCAAAAGAACTTGCATCAAAGAATAATCTTCCTGTTCTCTTGCTTTTTCTCAACACTAAAGTTGTGTAACTGGGATAGATAATGCCATGGCTGAGGAAGCATCCATAATGATAGTTTAAAGGCTGTACCAGATGAGTTTGAGGATACAGTGCTGGAAAGTATGGTGCTAGCATGGAGAAAACAGATGTATGCAGTGCTACTGAATTGCTGCTTTGAGGAACCACTATTCCTCAAAGAAATCACTGTTTTTCAAAGATCCTTCAGCTGATGGGAATACCGAATCACAGCTTACTGTAGAGAATGAATATAGATAGAAAGATTATTACTCCCACTCAAACTCCCTGAAGAAGTCTGCAAGTATCTGGACAAAGAAATCAGGTTAATATAATATTTTTGTATTTCCAAAAGGCATATAGTTCCTCACCATAAGCTCTTAAAACAAGTAAGAATGCCATGCAATGTGGGTCCTCAAATGACTAAGCCAATGACAAAAAAAAGAAAACGGGTAAAAAGATATTAGGTCTGTTTTCTCCGTAATGGCATTTCACTAATGGAATCCCAAAATGGTCACTGCTTGGCCTTTGCTGTGCAACATGTTCACAAATTATCTGGAAAAGGGAGTAAACACTGAGATGAATCTCTAAGTATCCTCCAATGATGATATTAACTTGTTCCAGAAAGATGAAAGTCATAGGGACGAGGAACTGGAAAAAAAAAAAAAATACCCAAACAAACAAACAAAAAAAAAACTTTTAGTCCTGCCTGGGCAATAAAACAGCAGATGAAATCCAGCGCAAATTAAAATCAAGAAGTAATGAATATGTGAAAGAAATCTTAACTTTACAAACACAACAGGCTCAGAATTAAAAACTGACACTTAAATGTGACCTTGAGGTTACGACAGCTCCATGAAAACATTGGTTTAATGCTCAGTAGCAATCAAAAAAGTAAATCAGGTATTAGGGATTATTAAAGATGGAACAGAGGAAAACACCACCATGCCACCATGTGATTCTACAATGCTCCCAAATCTTACAGGCTGTATGCATTTTGGTTCCAGAATCACAAAAACAACAAAGAAAAAAAAAAGACAGAGAGGCAAGGTGGAATCAAGGCATAGAATGACTGTGAGGTACCACTACACAAGGTAAAATTCTTTAGCTTACAAGAGGGATGGCTGACAAGCTGGTAAAATGGAGATCTACTAAATCTTGACTGGCATAGAGAAAGTGAATAGGGAATGATTTCCACTGTCTTTTGTAGCATGGGAACTAAGTGGTATCAAACACTGTAGGCTCTAAACTACCAAAAGAAGATACTTCATAGAATATGTAATTACACTGAAGAACTCCTTGCCACATCACATAGAAGTTTATGTGGGTCCAAAAGCAACTGAACAATTTCTGGAAAAGAACAATCCACCAATACCTTTGCTTGTAAAGGAAGGCCCTACAGCTACAAACTGCTGGAGGCTGAGAGAGCATCTTGGAGAAGTACTTCTACACGTTGGCATTATTTATATACTCTTTGCTGGACATTCTCTATTGACTGATCAGAGAAGGGATGGTGGGCTAAGTGGACCAACAGTCTGACTTGCTAGAACTATTCTTACATTATAATTTTGTGTTCTGTATGTCCATTTTCACCACTTCCCCAAACTTACACTTTCTGGTAGTGTGGTATGTATAGCCTAGTTATCCTTCAGAAAGAGAATGTGTCAAGTTCTTTGGAGGAAGAACATGAAGACAGAAAAAAGGAAGATTTTGGAATACAGAAATAAAAAGTTCATATATTATGAATGATAAGGAAAGAAAAAAAAAAGAAAAAAAAACATCAAACCACAAGAGAGTGATATATTGGAGTACCAAGTATGAAATATACTACCCTTTCAAGAGGTGACAAAATAAACTGACAGTAGAAAAGAACTGCTGGGGGAAGTGGATTGCATTTTTTTACAGCAGTAAAGATTTAGAAATAGAATTCTGTGTCCAGGAAGAGAATCCTGGCCTGAAGACTAGTGAAACACCACTGAAGAACTCAGTTACTGGCAGGAATATTAGTAAGATGACAGCACTTTCAGAGATTTCCCACAACCAAAAGAAAATCAAGAGACTTCCAAAATTGCTAGGTTGTTTGGGTTTTTTTTAAATTTATATTTCCTATTTGACTATATCCTCAAAAAAATAAACAATCTACAACAACAAAAAGGAAAAGCCATTACTTAAAGGATAAAGCAAAATAATAAAGCTGTGAAGAAAGTCGGAATGAATGTTTGTCACAAAACAGAAATGTTTTGACTACCAAGTTAACAAATGGAGAGCAAATGATAAAGGCAGCTGAAGATAGAAATATTTGACATTAAGAAACAAACACTTCTCCAAAGACAATATCAGAGTTCTGGGTAAGAAAAAAAAAATCGTTACAAATAGGTTAAAAAAAAAAAAAAGCAAAGCAACATGTTACACATTCACAGATAGGTGTGTGACATCTAGTGGCCAGACAGTGTAAATGCATTAAATATATAGTTCTGTAGAGTACCTTTAGTTTTGCTTTCGACCCTGAAGTCACGTTCAGTGAAGGGGGGGGGGAGGCGCGGAATAAAATCAGGAATACACACTATTTATATTTTTTTATATATATGGTTATTTTTCTAAAAATTAAGAAGAGGGGTTATTAGCAGGGTCTGTAAGACCTCAAGTTTTAAAGTGTCGTGTTCTAGAGTGATATATGAAAGAAAAAAAAATAGTTGAATTAAATGCTGTTCTACCATTAAAACAGACACACTTTCATTAACACTGTTAAACACGACTTCAATTATTGAGGAAAATAGACTAAATTTTGAGCCCAATCTGAACCCAAAAAATATAGACTACCTGAATAATGCTCCCACAGCTCTGGCTGGAACTGGATTTGTGTTACAGCACATACATACGGTACAGTTTGAGCAGACACGAGGAAAGACCCACGTGTGAGAAACAGAACATATCTGTTCATTTGGAAACCCTTCTGCAACGTTATTTCCTCCTAGTTCTTGTTTTGGCTTGTGCACCTCTTAAGAGCCATTGAGCTCAGCACAGCAAAAGCAATGCTAATAATTTTGAGATCCTTAAAAGAAAGGGGTATATAGAATTTGTCACAACTATAGTATGAGCTTTCAACTATTACATACTTTTACCTACCTTTAGCTTTGTGAACGGATTTAAAATTTCATTTTAAAGGTAAATATCATATAGTTAATGTTAAAGATCAGTGTAAATATATTGGATAACGCGTTCACCGAGATACCTATTCAAGTGCAAACGTCCAATGACTAAATAATAAAAAAAACCCACTCTCATTGACAGAAATATTAAAACAGAAAAACAATCTTTCTTGAATAAAATATGAATAAAGTGACAGGAGGGTTTTTTAAAAAACATTTTATCTACTTAGAATCATTTAGATAAATCAACTTCCATATAGAACTATTAACAGACATTATTTAATTTGCATATTGATACAATTATCTTCTGTAATGAGAGTAGCAGAACAATAACGTTTTGTAGTAAAATAAGCTGGTTTTATTCCTCAGCTCTAATTCATTCTCTGCATTTCCAACGGTTCTACTTAAAAATAAACTGCTTAGTTGTTCTTCCTTACAGGTTAATACAGTTTATTTAAAATGAGCAATGCAAATATTAATTAATGGCACTAATGACAGAACTTTATTGTTGATAGTCTAAAGAATAAATTATATAAATTTATTATTACATAAATTTATTATATAAATTTATTATTACATAAATGTACCTAATGCATACTCATATCTGAGATGTCTCTGTCTAAAGACACCAGAAGAAAGGTATATTTCTTTATCTAAAGATTTATTTGTGAGGGATTTAGCGAAACGTGCAAGTGAAGAATAGCTGGATTTTTGCAATCACCCACATTCACTCTCAACAGTCCATATTTTAAGTGGTGAATGCTCCTTTGAGAAAAGCAGAAGCTTGCCTTTTAGGGACAGCCAATATTATTTGAGCTTTGCTCGTGACAATCATTCTTGCAATGTGCTTTCTCCCAGAGCTACTATGTTGTCTGGCTTTGTTGAATTTCTCCTTTTTTATTTACTTACAATAACCACAAAATAGTTCAAACTTTAATAAGTCCTACAAAACTTTCCTATTACTTGTTTAAGGGGATTTTCTTCTCGCAAAGTCTCAATTAGTATTTGGTCTGACAGTTTAGAAAAGTTTAGATATGAAAAGAGCTCAGTAGTGTTGCAAGTCACATTAACCAACTTTTTCTCTTTAAGCAACTTAAAATCTTTATGAGAATTTAATATTAAATAAATAAAATTAGCATATGTAATGATCCCTTGGCATTTAAATTGCAAGTCTGCTTTTCCTAGATGAGAATGAAATATATTCTTGTAGAATATGACAATGCGAGGATTAAAGTCTCCCATTCCTCTTTTTAAAAAAAAGTAATGAAAATGCTATCTTCAGCAACATAAGCAAAGAGCATTCTGAGTATTTCAAAGAGAAAAAAAAAATCTAATTCTCAGTAATAGGCTGAGGTCATGTAATGGAATGACTTTTACGACAAGGACTGAAGTATTACTAAGACCTTTCTGAAAAGTCCTAGTCAAGGCATAAGGTAAGTTCAGAGTAAAGACAGAAGTACCAAAATTAAAGTCCCAAAGAAACTAGAAATATCTAACACAATAAAAAATATGACTAGATAGGTACAGAATGAAGGGGAAGTACATTGCACTGCTACAGTATTTTCTCCCAAGCATAATGTTGTAGAATATACATGTTTCCAGATAGCATCTTGACTTACATATGAAGACAGTTATACTCAGTGTTATATGAATTAAGCCGTGACGTAAGTAGAAGGATCAGATAAGCTTTTCTGAATTAGCCATATGGAAAGGAGATATTGGTAAGAGAGATGAGAAAATGTCTATACCAATACTGTTAGATATGTATAGAATAGTTATTATGACACAATGCAATTCACTGTGTATCTGTCTGATTACTACTGGAATTGACAGAAATTCACAAAAATAAATCCAACACAAAACCATTCACGATCAAATTTCCTTCTACTCATATTTGACACCAAAACTGAAAATACTTCTTAACCTTTAGGTCACAATTTACCTACAGATAGATCATTGTACCTCCTGAATAGCAAGCCTAGTGCAATTCCACAATCTAACCAGCCCTCGTGAGATCTTGAAACTTGCAGCTGAGTCCTGCTGGTAGCGGTTTACATCTGCTTGGCAAAGCTAGCATCAGATGTACTTGAAAAGCTAGATACTAGTCTAAAAGTTCTACTAGAATAAAATAAATATCCTCATGTATGTTGATTAAAATACAGCTTGCTTATTTGTGTTACCTGCTGAAAGGTGCACCTCTTGCTCAATTTTGAGGGAGGACAGATGGAGAGGGGTCAGAGTTCTGGAACGCTTACATAAAACTGCATCGCCCACCCCGCCCTTCTCTCGGTCAGACACAGCCTCTCCAACAGGGAGATCAGATGTGTCTAATGATCAGAACAGATGGATCTGAAAATTGAAATAAAGTCCTGAAGCATATTATCATGGAGTTCTCACTAGCAGATGGTTCTGAGGACACTTTTGGAAGAATGCTCCACAGACCTCATGTATAATGCCCATTTGGAGTTAATTTTGCTGCCAATCAGTGCTGTAGGTAATCACCTTCTCAGACAGGTATTAGGAAAAAGTCTATGAAAGAAGTCAACAGGAATATTAATCTCAGGTGCAAACTTGCTTCTCTTGCAGATTGGCATAGCAAGCTTCCTCACAGTCTTAACTGAGAGATATGCTTCAGCCAAAGGCAAGAACACAGTCATTCCTTTAAGAAAGATTTTTTTCTTTACGAGAATGGACACCTCTTTATTAAGATAAAGAAGTGAATAGTCTGAAAATAACAGAAATGGGTGTATTAAGAAATACATGAATGAGTTCAGCAAATTAAGCAGAAGTCGTATCAGGCACCTGGTAAATACTTTTGGTCCAGGGTAAAGGCCAAAGGTTCAGCTTGTCTCCAAAAAAATTTTTTTCAGCCAATCTAAGACAAACTGGAAACCATTTAAATTGTGAACTCTGCTTGAGGTCGTATCTGTCCACACTCTAAACCTTAACATTTTAATAATCTGTTGGAGGTTCTAAACATCAGTGACAATGTGCTATCTTTCCTAAAGAAACTACTCAAACACTTCTCAGAGACAGAAAAGGACAGATGGCCTTTTGTGGTGGGTTGACGCTGGCTAGATGCCAGGTGCCCACCAAGCCACTCTATCACTCCCCTCGTCAGCTGGACATGGGGAGAAAAATACGACAAAAGGCTTGTGGGTCGAGATAAGGACAGGGAGACATCACTCAGCAATTACCATCACAGGCAAAACAGACTTGACTTGAGGAAAATTAATTTAATTTGTCACCAATCAAATCAGAGTAGGATAATGAAAAATAAACCCAAATCTTAAAACGCCTTCACCCCACCCTCAGTTCTTCCCAGGCTTAACTTTACTTCGGATTTTTCTACCTTCTTCCACTGAGCAGCGCAGAGGGACAGGGAATGGGGGTTGCGGTCAGTTCATCACACATTGTCTCTGCTTCTCCTGCCTCCTTGTGCTCTTCCCCTACTCCAGCATGGGGTCCCTCCGAAGGGAGGGAGTTCTCCACAAAATTCTCCAACATGAGTCTTTCCCACGGACTGCAGTTCTTCACAAACTGCTCTGGCACAGATCCCTTCCACAGAGTGGAGTCCTTCAGGAGCAGAATGCTCCAGTGCGGGTCCCCCATGGGGTCACAAGTCCTACTACCCAACCTGCTTCAGCCTGGGCTCCTCTCTCCATGGGGCCGCAGGTCCTGCCAGGAGCCTGCTCCAGTGTGGGCTTCCCACAGGGTCACAGCCTCCTTTGGGTGCATTCACCTGCTCCGGCATAGGGTCCTCCGTGGTCTGCAGGTGGATATTTGCTCCACCATTAACCTCCATGGGCTGCAGGGGGACAGCCTGCCTCACCATGGTCTTCACCACGGGCTGCAGGGGAATCTCTGCTCTGGCGCCTGGAGCACCTCCTCCCCTTCCTTTTTCACTGACTTTGGTGTCTGCAGAGTTGTTTCTCTTGCATGTTCTCACTCGTCTCCTTGGCTGCAGTTGCACAGGTTTTTGTGGGGTTTTTCCCCTTTCCTTAAATATGTTATCCCAGAGGTACTACCACTGTCACTAATGGGCTC
The DNA here is from genome assembly GCA_013398815.1 of Ibidorhyncha struthersii. NCBI lineage: Eukaryota > Metazoa > Chordata > Aves > Charadriiformes > Charadriidae > Ibidorhyncha > Ibidorhyncha struthersii. Next base: position 280,496 of record VZSZ01008930.1, on the reverse strand, counting down.
AGCTTTGGCCAGCAGCGGGTCCGTCTTGGAGCCGGCTGGCATTGGCTCTTATCAGGTGTGGGGGAAGCTTCTAGCAGCTTCTCAACAGAAGCCACCCCTGTAGCTCGCTCTCTATCAAAACCTTGCCATGCAAACCCAGTACAAATTTTCAGATTTTTCCTCTTAAAATAGTAGTCTAAAAACTAAATAAAAGCAATAAAAAAGGACATTGATACTTATGTTGGTAAAGTTACACAAAAATAAGAGAAGTTCATGGTAACGTTACAGAATCTTTTTAAAAAATTATCCAAGACTCCTTTCTGCACAAAGTGTTACATCTCTAAGGACTATTTTTATTTCTTTAAATTTATTTGTTATTTATTTTATATATATGCATTATATTATATATTATATAATATGTATTATTTATTTTGTTATTTTATTTATTATTTATTTTTAATTTCAACATTCAAAATTCCAATTTATTGGTATGCATGTATGCATGGGTATATATCCAGAGATATATAAAGCTGCGCTGTGTCTGAAGGCTCAAAAATTACGGTTTCTGGCCAAAATAAGTCAATATTGAGAGCTGCAGATTCCTGTGTAAATATATTAGCATTCTGCTATTTCTGTCAGTATAAACTAAGCACTGTAACATAGTAACTAGCATGCAATGCATTACTGATTTATTGAAAATTAAGGACATCTGAAAAATGGTTCAGATAATATTAGACAAAAAGATGGCACTTTTGATCTATCTGCTTCGTATTTCTTTAAGTGGGATGTAAGCAGGAACATCTTCCAGAAAAACATGCATGCCACGGAGGAACAAGTGCTGATACACTGAATAACTGAAGGGAGGATTATAGTTGATGACAGCACACAGAACATATTCTCTTAAAATATCCATAAGCTATTCAGAATTCCAAAATAAATAAGACCTAGATTTCATATTTTATTTGTTCTGGCACAAATCTGGGTAAACTAGAGTACAGGCTACTCAACGTGCGGTTATTAAAAGAAAATTATACCCACAGTCTAATCTCTGGCAAGCACTCAAAAGCAGTCAAAGCAACAGTCATGAGATAGTTTTATTTTATGGTAAATATCTGACATTTTCATTAGTGTACACTGGCAAGAAATGCATACTGATGTTCTGTATGCCTATAAAAAGCAAAAATGAACACACACACAAAAAATTACAAGTAAATTTGAAAGAAAGTGCTCTTCCTTTTTCATCTCAATTGTAGGCTCCTATAAGGTTGCCAGCAAGTGCTAGGAGAAAAATATTTTGGGGAGAAAAATAGAAGGGTTTATATGTAAGAATTTTGTCCTGCTAAGTCAGACAAAAGGTTCCCCTAGTACAGAGTAGCAAAAGGAAATGCTATTTAAGAACACCACTCACATCCAACCAGTTTCTCCCAGCACACTCCCACAGCACCTACAAATGTTGGGTTCAGGATGCTAGAAAGCACTTACTTGCCTACTCATTTTCTTACTAAATAGTCATTTTGTTTATGACAACAATTACTTTTTGAACCTACTTACACTACATGACTACAATCTCCAGTAAATTCCAAAAGCTCAATGTCCACTGCATGAAGCAGCACTGTGTTTTATCTGTTAAAAATTCACTTCCTACTACCTTAATTGAGTGCCATCTAGTTTTAGTACTGTAAGATTTGGCAAATAACAGTTCCACGTTCCTTTTATCCACTGCCTTTGTGATAACAGAAACTTCGATCATATTTCTGCACCTTCTTTTTTCCAAATTGAACTTACAGCTTTGGTTACACTACTTGTTTTTCATACAACTGCTGTAGATACAAACATGGTCTATCTGAAAGTATAAATAACTTTCATTTTTAAATCTACTTCGTACTTAAATTTTACTTTTGAATAGAATCTTTTAATCCACTTCTAAAACATGGTTTAACTGTTCAACTTTTGACTTGACAGTCAAAAAATCTCCAAATTCTCTAAATAATTAGCACATTGTTCTTATGTGTGTTAATACCCATATAATATGCAAAATCTATTTCCAACTACCTTTATCCATGAATCTATACAGTAGCTCACATCTGAAAATATTCTATCAGACATTTGTGTATAATGTAATTATTTTCCCAACCTTAAAGGAGTTTGCAATAACTGTTAATACATTTGCTGCAACCCAAGCTCTGGAACAATGACTAACCAGGAATTCAACTTGATAGCTTTAAACAAAGACATCTAAATCATACATTATGCACTGTCTGTTAACAGGATTGGAATAAAGTGTGCCAAGCCACACTGTTTTCTATAAATGACTTAAAGAAAATACACCTTCACATGTACTCTCTTTGGGAGATGTATCCACACCTCTGTTACCATCAACTACTGCATGGAATGCATTAGGAGGAAGAAATAAAGTGTTTACCTTTCTTTGAAAGCTCTCTAAAGATGAATAATTATAACATTTATATTGACTTCATCTGAGTTTTGTGATAAATTTCTGTATCAACAGAGAGCAAGTCCAATCTGATATATTCAACAAATTCAGTTTCCCATTTCATTGATATTCCTGCAGTGGCAGGACACACTAGCTGTTCATCTTTTGGATTTGCTTATTATAATTTAAAACCACAGAAAATACAGACATAAAGCTTAGAAGAACCATCAATGATCAAATTTCCAATTGTGGTTGTCTTAATAGACATTCAGAAATTCTTACCACAGACTTGAAAGACCTGTTGATACTAAAATCCAATAGTACTACGACACAAATATTACAGTTATGTAATTTTGCTCAATCAGGGATCATCTTAATATCATCTGACCCCAAAATAAATAATGGTTGTAAAACTTCAATGGAAAAATCTTCCACTGGAATAGCATGCAAGATGCATGTTTTGTAATTTCTACATTCTTAACATTGTTATAAAAGCAAAATTCACAAAATGAATTAGAAAGCTTTCCTGTTTCACAGCAAAGGCTTACGCATTCTGTCAATGCTACAATTGGCACGCAAGAGCTAACCTTTGCTCCAAGAAGTGCCGCAGCTGTTTAGAATCAATGCAAACAGGCTTGGAAACTGTAAGCCAGGGCATATGACTGTGAGCACTATAAAAAGCAGTGCTGTAGGCACTGCTTAAGAGAGGGTAGTGCTTGGTGTGAGGTTCTCCAGAGAAATGGACAGAAGAACAGTCGTCTGTTAGAGAGCATCAGACAAAGGTTTGCAGGAGTTCAACACATTCATTTGCGGGCAAGATAATGGTATGGTTTCTGAGAGTAAAATGAATAGAAAGCCCCAAGGAACAGCAAGCTTTGAAAAATGCAGGAGTGGGGTGGGGAGGTCAGGTCAGATTTTGGTCTGTTGAAAGGATAAGATTGGCTTGCATGTTTCTATTGTTTCTGTATACCTAAAACCAAGTCTTAGATCATCAGAAAAGTCATCTTTGCTCAAAGGCAACCAGCACTAGAAACTGGAAATCTTTAACAAAGACTTCTTACAAAACGTTAGTCAGTAAAGTTAAACAGGTATCAACGGAGACAACATGAAGTACAATCTAGTTAAAAAATATCACTGGTGGTGAAAAGGAGATATAACCAGTAACTGAACACAGATTCAACAGTGATTTAGATAATAAGTGGTTTTTTATGACAACATTTTTATTTTTCATACTAAAGCACATTTGAGAAAAAGAGCACATCTGAAATATTTCTGCACATAATGCAAAGTAAGTATGTACATGTCTCAAGAAAAAAGAAGATGACGACCAAAAAAATTAAGATTATAACACCTGGAATTTTATCTTGGCCATCTGTACACTTTTACCAGAAATACTTCCTAGAGTATACTACTTCCTGGAAGCTCTGGACAGAGACACTTACTTCCACTTTTATGGAGCTCAGACTCTGCAGGAAAATGCTTGTCAAACATCAAATACTATTTAATCATGGATGAGCATCCACATTGCAATACCATGGCTAATTTGTATAAACTTATATAGCATCATCGTTTGAAAACAGTCCCTGTTTTAAACATTTTCCATGTTCACTCTGAACCCACAGTTTATCTGGATAAAATTTTCATTTCTTGCAGCCATGGGAAAGTCACATTTTTGCTAATCCTTCAAAAAAAGTGTTGAACTGTATTTATTCTAAACTGAAAAAATCCAAAGTTATACCAACTAGTACAACAGATTTTTTTCCCAATGAATATTTACTTATCAGTAAAGTTAATTTTAATTCTTTTTACGATCTAAAAGTGACATCTTGTAACAAAAGCATTTTATCTTAACACTCAACAAGGATACCAACAAACTGTCAGTCAGTGGATATGTAACATTATTTCAGCTACTTACTTCTCTATCAACTAATGAAGAGGTAGAAGAAAAAAAAGGCAAAGAAATATTGTGGAGAAAACATAGGATCATGTAAAATATATTTCTCCACAATTCTTACATCCAAAACCATAGCAGATATTTAAGATGCATAATTAATTATATGCACATTAATGACATTTCAACCACAAAATCATAACATAACCTTCTATTTTCACTCCTTTTGCAATTTACAAAGCCTGCTCTGTTTTATTTTATCACAGAGGCATGACTATATTTTAACATATTTTTTGCTTTTATTTTTGCTAAATCAGAATATTGCACAAAGGAAGCAAGAGAGTCCTCTTAAAAATGAATTGCTTTGATGCTTGACAAATGAGATCAAGTATGACAGCAAAGAGCCTTGCCCACATTACCAGGTCAGTGCAGTGATTAGAGAGCATGTCAGGCAGAACTTAAAACCAGGACTGTTTTAAGTGGTTTAACTGCAGAATATGACATTGTTGGTACGTGAATGCACAAAAAAACAAACAAACAAACAAACAAAAAAAAAACAACCAACAATGTATATTGATAGAAGGATGAACTGCCTGGTCCAGACTCTATTCTTTTTCTGTCAGATACATTCAAGATTATCAGGAAAGACATCAAAAAATGCATTCTCATGAGAGCCCCGTAGAAGAAAAGGGAGGAAAAAGATGAAAAATGCAAAGAACATAGAGCCTACCTCCCTTCACTATAGTATACCTATCTACCCTCTCTCTATTCTAAGGATTCAAAAAAGATGGAAGAAAGAGCACTCAGGAAAATGCTTTTTTTCCAGGGAGTACATCAGTCTATCCTGAACTGTGATTACTCCTCCAAAATTAATAAAATTAATGCTCTTTCTTGGCCTTCTGGAGCATGCTACAGACCCACCAAGGAGCAGATCAGGACATCTCTACACACTTCTTTTCACGCTTACCAACTTATGGCTTTGAAACTGTTCTCTTAGATCTTGAGTGGTTCAGCAGCACTTAATGGTATAAAACAGAGGTGGAAAATTACGCCAAAGCACCTTCCTGGTTCATGAAGGACATCTATCCCTTAGCAGTAAGACAATGCTTATGTTATCAACAGAAGGCCCCAAGAAAATCATTCCGTTTTCCTGAGCTGAGAAGTCACAATTTTCTTGAATCAGCTACGATATTTAAAACATTGAAGCCCTTGGAAAAGATTTCCATTGCTTAGGGAAGACTTGAGAATACAAACCATTTAGAGTGCCTATCACTGTACTGGAAACTTATTAAGCCAGTCTCTAATTAACATAACTATCTCAGCAGAAAATGACTCATTCTTTTTATAGTATCAAATCAGTTATTTATCACAGTACCACTTAATAACTTCTGGGAATAAGGAGTATAAACATTTCCCTTCCTACAGTCTTCCTCCCCACAAAACACCTCTGCCACACTGAAAAAAAAGCCCAAACACAAAAAAAAAACACAAATTCTTCTCTTTCCTTATGCTTTCTTAATGTATTTCACTAAATTTTGTACAATAAATCAATAAAGACACAGCAGAACAGTGGGAAAGCCTATATTTGAGCAAGTTCTGAAGACCTTTAGCTGCAAAAGTAGCTAATTTTCCAATTCTACATACTCATAAGTAAAAGATGAGCAGTTTGAGATTAACACTGAAGTAAAATTAAAAAGCTTAGCCAGAAAAGGGTAATGGAATTGTAATGGTTTTTATCATACTAACACATGGAAGTTCAAACTTGTTGCAACTAATAAGAATGAGTGTGCTCAGGACTAGACCCTGTTCTCTTCCCTTAGCTAAAAGGCTACCCGAACACATTGTCCTGACAGTCAACAGATCTCTGTGGCTCATGTACCTTGATTATATAGTGTTAAAGAGTAACAAAACTTTAGACACCAACTAGTTCAGGTATTCCACAAGTGAAGACAGTGCTGATGGCTCAGGATATGGTACTTTTTGAATTCAGATAATTTAACGTTTTCAGAGAGCTACAAGTTCTGAATATTTCTACATTTTAACAGAATAAGTTTGTTACTGGAAATAACAATACTACTTAGACAATGTAAAGACTTACTGTAAGAATGCTTATGAATAAGATGACAGAAGATGCTAGGATACTTATGGATAAGTTGTTAAACTATACAGTAATTTAAATGAAGAGTTATGTAAGACAGTAAAAGTATTTCAAATGGAAAGAAAACATAATTAGCCATAAGAATTCTGTCTGCAGAGTCACGCAAACAACAAGAGCAATTTGCTAAGGAAAGCTGTCATAACACACTGGAATTTTCTGAGGGTATCATTAGCTCCTACCACCTTCTTCTGCTGTAATACTTGAAGTTAACAGTAGATAGACCATAGCTTTAATTTAGGAAACATTTGACAGACAAATTAAGCCAGAGCTAACTACTACCTTGATAATAAAAATATTACTTACTCAGCTTATTAATTTCATAATACTAATAATTACCTGTGTTTGTTTATCATACTGAAAATACCTGACTGCTTCCTCTGGCCCATCTGCACCATGACCTAGTTGTACTACAGAAGAAAACTGAATGCATATACGAAACAGGTAAGAAAAAACTAAAGATAGATAAATATAAATTAAAAGAAGAAATGTTTAAGTAGCTTGATTCCATACTTACTAAGCCAGTGGCAAAACTCAGGCGATACTCTAAGGTTCCTCCCCCATTCCCGATTCCTTCATAATCCAAAACCTATTTCTCTAAAAGCTGTAACAGAAGTTTGTAAATTGCCGTATCTTGAATGGCAATGCTGCAGTGCCTTTAAGTTTATACATTTTGCTGACCACATTCTCTTTCAGAATACTGTTTGCTTCATAAAAATGCCTGACCATTCTAAAGCACAGTGTTTAGCACCCAATTAGCTCTGGACAGACCTGAAAGAGGTTTCCTTTCTCTTCTCATTCACACATATATTTACCTCCTGGCAACATCAAACAAAAGTAAAAATATGACTTCTAAGAATCTTTTCAAGTAATTTGTAAAATTGTACAAAGCTTCAAACAGACAGTTCTTTCTAGCCTACTTTGACACACAGAACGAGCCTGATAGATGTTAAGTATGTTAGCTACGCAGAAAGAAAAGTTAGCAGAATTTCCTGAGCGCAAATAGGCGCTAATTTTTGTTTTAAATCTCAAAACAGAAAAGGGACAAAGTAGAAATATCTACAAATAATATTCATCTAAGTAAAACCAAGAAACGTTTAATTTTAACGCGCAAAACAATTTAGCATTTCAAAATCTGTAGACATTAAGAGGACAACAAAAGAAATTTAGCTCAGTTGCGTTCAGTGGAAGGTTTGCCATTGATTTTTCAACAAAAAAAAACAGCTACTTAAACTTCAACATTTCATATTTTTAGCCTCTTTAAAGTACTTCCGTCCTAATTAATTTTTCATCTGCCAAAGCATCTATTCTCTGCGAGGATTTACCATCTCTACTAACACGGGTTCCAAGGCAGCAGCACTAGAATTAAGCAAGAGATATGGGCCTGTGCAATTAAAAAATACTCTTCAGCTCCGAGATCCTCGGAGGAGCTTGCTATCACGGCCGGCAAACTTCCAAAGCAGCTTTTTTTTTACCCTTGGGACCCTCCCTTTCCGCGGCCGCCTAGCCCACAGGCAAACCGGGGACCACTAACCTGCACTCCCCAACCTTCCTCCGCCCGTAGCCGCGGCTCACCGGGGCCGTTGAACAAGCCGGTGCGGTGCGGTGCGGTGCGGTGCGGTGCGGTGCCGCCGCCGCCTCAGCGAGCCGCCCCTCCCAAGCGCCTCAGCGGTCCGCAAACCCGAGGCTGAGGGAAGGGGGCGCAGCAGCGCCTCGCGCGCCTAACGGAATTTCCCGCCAAGTACCGCGGATAGGCGCGTGCGCGGCTGCACCACTGGGGCACGCCGCCGCCGCTCCGCGGGGCCGAGCTCTCCGGCTTTTCCCCCTGGCTCCGTGGGGATTTCTGGAGCCGTTAACATGCTCGCTGCTCCCGCCGGGCAGCGGCCGTCGTTCGGCGGCTGGAGCACGCAGGGCTGCGCCGGCGGGTTGCGAGGGGAAAAGGCGGCGGCGGCGGCAGCGCCGGGTGTGAGGCGGGCCCCGGCGCTTCGTGTGGCTGTTGGTCCGGACGGGAGGCTCGGAGCTCGTCAGCTTGTTAACTTCGAGCTTTGTCTTCTTCCTTGGCAGCTGGGTAAGAGTTATTAGGCAGAAACGTGTCTTCATAACCTCTTCCGCCGCTGGCGCCCCAGTCAGCAAGCCCTGCCCAGTAAAAACTGGTTTTGCACCTCTTTCTCAAATCCTTTTTTCCTAAACCTTTAGAAATTAGTCTCCCAGTTCTTTTGCTACTGCAGTAGGATTAAAATTACCAATACATACTGTAATGTTCAAAATCAAGATGCTCCCGTTTGCTACAGTGCCTGTGGAGTGTTTGTTCATTTTTATTCGCAGCTTGGTTCGTTAAAAGTGTCACCTGCATCTGTCCCTCATGCAATACTGAACTTGTATGTGTTTTTTTTCAGTCATGGTTTTCTTAAGGGATTGAAAATACCTCGGAATTAACTATGGGAAATGTACCACCTTTGCCAAAAAATAAGGGGGAGGGGTGAGGGTTGTTTTTCTTTCATTTTCAGTCTTCACTTACTCTTTGCTAGTCATAAAATTACCCATTTATGCTTCTGCGGTTTAATTCTTAACAAAAATTCCACTGAAGTAATGAAGCATAAACATATCATAAATTATTTCCCTAACAGAGACTTGTCTTTTATATATATATTTTTTTCTGTTAGCAAATCCATCCTTTAATATCCTTTATAAAGAGGCCCTGTAACAATGGGCACGACAGAACAAGCTCCTCCTGTCTGAGTCACCAAGAACACAGAAGTTTATCTTCCAGTATGTTCTGCTGTCTGCCAAGATAGCCAGGCAAAATATACCAGCCTAGTCATCTTAAAAAGTTTGGCAATATGTTTTTGCATAGCCCAGAGTTTTCTAGGGAGCATTACTGCTTGGACTTTTTTTCACATCTAATAAAGGCCTTGGTTTTGTTAGAAATCCTTAAACAATGGACTGCAGAAATTGCATTGTAAAGTGGTTTGGGTTTGAGGTTCTTTTTTGCTTTTTTTCTACCTTTCCAGCTAGCTACTGACCTTGAACAAACCCATACTGCTTGAAGTCCTGGTTCTCTTTACCGTACTTCATGGGTGTAAAGCTATGTTCCCATCTATGTCTCCTTAAGATGTACTCTGCAGACAGGAGAATTCTGCACTTCCACTCTTAGTGTTTGAAGGACTAATGGAGTGGTCTCCTTTTTTGCATAGGTCTCTGTATACGCTATTTCTCTCTGAAATACTTTAGTTCATTTATTATAGATTTCTACTGTGAGTTGCCTAAAGATCCTTGATGAGTTAATGAAACAATACTGTAGAAATAGCTTCGATCTAATGAGTGTTTGAAGAAAAAGCACGCTGAAACTTTGAAAACTATATTCAGTACTTCAGTTTGAGTGATACATCTTGAAAAAGAAATGAGTGACTCTTGTAGAAAAATTTATGCTTAATATAATACAGAAGGGCCAACCTATCACTAAAACTCAGCAAATGCCCTTTGTATTTAAATGCTACCTGTGCTTTATCAACAGTCTAGAGAAATACATGGCAAGGATTTTAATAACGTATATTAGTATTTAGTACTTCCAAGTTTTTACTGTAATGCAGCTTTGTGTCCTACGTTGACTGGTAGAGAAGGATTGCAAAGAGAGCGTTAAGACTGCTAAGGCATTATCTTTGGGCAGAACATGTTTTATGATCTTTGTGCTGCTTCTGTACAATGTCAAGTACAGGAAAGAATTTGAGGAGAGTGACTATTACTTATTTTTTCGATTTGCACTGTACGAGGAGAGAGTAAAACCTTTGATTACTCACATTTATTTTGGAGGCTAAGCTAATCCAAATGAATAGATGGGAATGTTTAAAACAGCTTTTGCATCTGCCAAAGCGAATCTAATGTGATATATTTTATAGCATGCTGATTTTAATATCATCTTCATTTTATTCTAATTATATACAATAAAAAATTTGTATCATTCTAACTATACATTATTTAAACCACATATAATAGGAATAGTCAAGAGAATTCTTCAGAGTAGAGGGAGTAAGCTGTTCTAGGCACATACTTCTAATGCATCAGAGTTATTTAGTTGTCTGGGGCCTCAACACTTCTGAATCTTATATTTTCTATTTACAGTTTTCTAGAGGAAAATCTGATGTGGTTTAGTTTAATATAGCTTCTACTAAACAACTATATTTTATTGCTGATCAGTGTTTTTCCATCGTAGAACTTTTAACTTTTCTCTTTTGTAATAAAACACAGCTTTCCTGTAAATCTGAAAAACAAGCTATGGAATCAGTTTCTTTAAGGGACATACCTCTCTAGTGGGTCATCAAAATGGAAAGTAGTACTGAAAGTTACTAATCTCAGTTAAAGATACACCTTTTGATACTGGATATTCTGGCCCACATCCTTGTGGCCATTTGTTGTGTTGAATTATTTGTAAGAGTTTGAAAGGATTTGGTTTTGGTGCAGTTTTCTTGTTTTGTTTAAAAAGTCCAGTATTCTGGTTCTGCAGGCTTGTGCTTGTGCCTGGCAATATATTTGGCTATATGTTCCTAATGTGCTGGAATTAGGATATCAAACTGGAGTACATAGATAATAATGCGTGGTAGCTTGCAAGATCTAGGCTGAACAGCTTAAAAAGAGCTAAGAGCTATATAGCAATGTGATGGTGTTTCAAGAAAAAACTGTCAATCTAGTGATACTTTTCATTCTCTTTTTTCCCCTCAATTCCACAGTTACTCAATGGAAACATTGTATGCCCACACGCAGCTGAACTATATATGTTTTTACACTTTATATTTAGCTTTTTAATCCATACCCCGTACCAGAACTTTCTGTATAAATGGGTGATAATAATTTTTTTTTTCTTCAGAAATTAAAATATGTTTTTTTCAGAAAAAATAACTGACACCATGAACTGTTGTCCACTTAAATATTCAACATTTTAAAAAAAAATATCTCTACTATGGGAATAAATTCTGACATTAATTCCAATATTACTGTCTTTAAGCTGTTTTTAGATGTGTACCACGAGGTTTTACAATATTGGCCATTGCTTGGGGCTAGTCTTTTTCTTTTTTTTTTTTTTTTTTTAATTGCTCTGCATATATGATCCCAGCTGTAGTTTTTTAGGGGAAAAGGACTACAAATTAAATACATGGATAAAAATAAATGAGATAATCTGTTAATGCTATTCACAAAAATAGTGGACATATTTGATAGCCCAAATCCTTATATGCTTTTCTTCTGGGTTTCATAATGGCACTATTTCAAATCACTGCTAATTTATGTAGTAAAACCTTTGTTCTGTAATTTGATGACATAAAACCACATTTGTATCCATGCTGTATTAATTATCAAGAGGAGGTGTTAACGTGGAAACAGTATTTTTGGGCCTTAGAAGGAGGACATTGCTTTTGGTAAGAAGGATTCTACATACAGCTGAAAACAGAGCGCTGTATCACTTTGGCTCATAAAAAAATGAAGTTTATATCTAACCTAAACTTTTGGTGAAAATCTTAATAACGGTAGTATGCTGAAGGTTATTTTGAGGTCTATGAACGTGATTAATGGAGATCTTGTGGTTTGGTTTTTGTTGGGTTTTTTTAATGAAATTCTTGTCCAAATAACAATTCCTTACCCACCGCAGACTGTGAGGTCCTGTTTCCATTTGGCCTTCAAGTATTTAAGGAGTACACAATATTGCAATATTCTTCCATATATAGATCAATTTGGCATGCTAATACACTTCCCTTGTTCCAGCTGACTTTGTGGCACAGTTGCAAAAGGCCCTTTGGGACTCTGCTGGAGAGCTCTCATAATATAAAAGCAAACTGCTTGTGTTTTTTAGCTGGAAACTCCTGTTACTTTTAAATTAGCCTTGAACAGTCCAGCTGCTCTCCCCTGTAGAGCTACATTGGGCTTGTTGAATCAGCTTGTTTTTAATCCCTAAAACAGAGGTCCTGAACTGCAATTTAGATTTATTCTTGCTTCACTTTGAACTGGGCTGATGGGAATAAAGCTGTGTTCTCTTCAGATGAGGTCACGTACCGTGATCTTGTCACCCCGGTGCAGCGACAGGCTCTGTCCTGCCCTTTGCCCCTGCCTTGGCACTTACCTCTGCTTCTGGCAAAAAATGGGGTATGGATGTAAAATGTTACACAGTGGCTCGCTAGCCCCGCAACTGTGTGCAGTAGTCAACTTTGTAAGAAGCTGGAAATAGTTTGGAGAATGTAAAATGGAACAAATAAAAAGCCACTCTGGTCAGGTGCACTCAGAGCGAGCTGTGCACTATGCCTGCTGGGAAGCACTCTTCCCCCCCGTACCTCCTGGTTGACCAGGGGGCAGCTCCCCGCTAAAAGGCACTGGTCTTTATTACGGCCGTGGCTTCTCCTCCCGGGCAGGAGGCGGGTGGAGGCCGTTCGGGGCCGGCGGC
>VZSZ01008930.1:191398-267549 GCA_013398815.1 Ibidorhyncha struthersii | reverse complement strand
GGCCTTCCCGGCGTGCTCCGCGGGAAGCTCGCCCAGTTGCATGCCGGGATTGGTAGTCCGCCCGCCCGCCGTCCGCGGTCAGGTGGCGGGGCCGCCTCTCTTCTTCCGGGAGCAGCGAGCGCCTGTTGGAGGGGGAGAAGGACCGACGGATCGGGGTCCGCGTCACGTGAGGCGTTTGTTGACTTCCTCGAACGGCGGCGCCCCGGGAATTTCCAGCGGTAGCGGTGGCCGGTACCGCGGCCGGGGCGGAGGCGATGAGAGCCCGAGAGGGCCCGAGCGGAGACCGCGACGGCCGGCGCTGCTTTTCCGCCGAGGTGACCACCCGTTGCTGACCCGCCCGGCCCGAGCGAGGCCCGGAGAGGTTGGTTCTGGCGTGGGGGAAGGGGCCGGCGGGGCTTGGCGGTGGCTCGTCGCCCGTGGGCGGCCCCGGCCCCGCGGCCTGCCTCTGGCGAGGTGACCGCGGGGGTGCTGGGGAGCTTCGTGCCCCATTGCCCGGTGGAATAAGTGCGGTGGAAGCGTGACTGGGTAAAGAGGGGCATCTCCACTGAGGGACGGTGAGCATAGTTTAAAGGTACTGATGATAAGTCGGTAGTGCATCTCAAGTAGGCAATAAGATAGCCAAAAAGCTGTACCTAATTAAGCTGAAAAACTGGGTGAGTTCTTAGAGGAGCATTCTGAGCGTTAGTGCAGGGGAATCTGTCAAAGGAAATGTGCAAAGTAGGATTATTGGGACAAGATGTGAAAACCAAAACATGATGAAATACTGGAATACAGGTGTTGCAGGCCGTGTTGGTTTGGAAGAAGGGAGTACAGATGAGTGCTGTGATAGGCTTATATGCTAGTGATGCTTTCAGCTTCTAAGAAATTAAAGGTTTAACCCCTGGTGTTTCACCTGGTACGGAAATTACCCTGATCTCCTTTATTCTGTCTCCCAGCAACTTACATGTGAGAGTGGGTTGGGCTATAAACTCTTCAAGTGAGTGCTTTTAGGAGCTTTTGCATTTCTTCAGGAATCCCTTCATTCCCCTGCTGTTTTACACTGTGTGTATGCAGTAAAATTGGCATACTGGAAGCCAGCTCTGGGAAAAGCAGAATGAGGGGAGAATTATTGTTGTAACAGTCAATTCTGCTCTGGGATCTATAGGCCAGGTGCTCTTCTGAGACAGTGTTTTGTTAGAAGTGTTATTGCAGACTACAGGAAACATTTAATTTCCTCGATATTGTGTAGGATCAAATGCTACTACTGCTAATAATACCAGTTATCGGTTAGCACGCGTACCCTGGAATTTTTACTGTAGAAGCCAAACCAAATCTCATATTACTACTATGTATTTTTCTTTGAATAATTGGTGGTTGGTTAACCCTGGCTGGATGCCAGGTGCCCACCAAAGCTGCTCTGTCACTCCCTATCCTGAGCTGGACAGGGGAGAGCAAAAATACGACAAAAGGCTTGTGGGTCGAGATAAGGACAGGGAGACATCACTCAGCAATTACCATCACAGGCAAAACAGACTTGACTTGAGGAAAATTAATTTAATTTGTCACCAATCAAATCAGAGTAGGATAATGAAAAATAAACCCAAATCTTAAAACGCCTTCACCCCACCCTCAGTTCTTCCCAGGCTTAACTTTACTTCGGATTTTTCTACCTTCTTCCACTGAGCAGCGCAGAGGGACAGGGAATGGGGGTTGCGGTCAGTTCATCACACATTGTCTCTGCTTCTCCTGCCTCCTTGTGCTCTTCCCCTACTCCAGCATGGGGTCCCTCCGAAGGGAGGGAGTTCTCCACAAAATTCTCCAACATGAGTCTTTCCCACGGACTGCAGTTCTTCACAAACTGCTCTGGCACAGATCCCTTCCACAGAGTGGAGTCCTTCAGGAGCAGAATGCTCCAGTGCGGGTCCCCCATGGGGTCACAAGTCCTACTACCCAACCTGCTTCAGCCTGGGCTCCTCTCTCCATGGGGCCGCAGGTCCTGCCAGGAGCCTGCTCCAGTGTGGGCTTCCCACAGGGTCACAGCCTCCTTTGGGTGCATTCACCTGCTCCGGCATAGGGTCCTCCGTGGTCTGCAGGTGGATATTTGCTCCACCATTAACCTCCATGGGCTGCAGGGGGACAGCCTGCCTCACCATGGTCTTCACCACGGGCTGCAGGGGAATCTCTGCTCTGGCGCCTGGAGCACCTCCTCCCCTTCCTTTTTCACTGACTTTGGTGTCTGCAGAGTTGTTTCTCTTGCATGTTCTCACTCGTCTCCTTGGCTGCAGTTGCACAGGTTTTTGTGGGGTTTTTCCCCTTTCCTTAAATATGTTATCCCAGAGGTACTACCACTGTCACTAATGGGCTCAGCTTTGGCCAGCAGCGGGTCCGTCTTGGAGCCGGCTGGCATTGGCTCTTATCAGGTGTGGGGGAAGCTTCTAGCAGCTTCTCAACAGAAGCCACCCCTGTAGCTCCCTCTCTATGAAAACCTTGCCATGCAAACCTGGTACATTTATAAAAGAACTTGTGTTAGAAGTGCTGTCAGACGATTGCACTGTACCTTAAGTAGGAGACTATTTCTGCAAATTCTAAGCACAATTTTTGACCTAACAAGTCCGAGTGAATTCAGAAGGCAGAAAACACAGGGTGGGTGAACTCTAGGTCAGATTATATGAGGGTTTTAGTGACCTCCTCCCCAAAGAACCTCAGATTTTTTCTAAAACTACTCTACTATTTTTCAGTCCCTGTATGCTACGTTTTTCAATTTAGAAAAGTATAAATTGGCCATTGCCAGAATACTAGCTAGGTTATGTTTTACAATAAGAATTATATAGTTAAAAGGTCTTTAAAAGAGCAAAGGGGATGAATTGACATTTGTGCAGCAAAGGTGGGTAACAAATTAGAGATAATTTTAAGATTGCCTAAATTTCAGCAAATACTCTGATCTGGTTTTTAATATGTCTGTGTTTTCTGTATGACACTTAAAAGATGGGTAAAGTGTGAAAATTACCAGGTAAAATATATCAACAAACTGTATTTAGTATCCTCAGGGTGAGGAAATAGAGTAACTTCATCTCACAATGTTGGAAAAACAGTACATGAAATTCCAAATCCAGTAACATTTGTTCTTACGATATCAATAGGAGCATTGAATTGGGGATTGTGCATTACAACTGGAAAATGTTAAATGAGGGATATCTACTTAGGAAAGTGAAAACTACCTTGGAAAAAGTGCAGACCTGTTACTACTGCACATGCTGTCAATAGCTGATTTCTTTAGAATAGATTTTGAAGAAAATATGCTAAAAGGTATAAGTAAATGGAATAAAATGCATTGTGGATTTACCTTTTGATATTTGTTTTCATTCTTTCCAAGGTATTTTCTAAACAGGAAGTTTAGATAGAGAGTCCGTATTCAATAAAACAGTTACAGTGGCAATGGTATCCAGTAAAAATGGCAATGATAGGATTAATACGAGAGTCAGGCTAGTAACAAGCTTGGTAGCAGTCAATGGTGAGTTCTGCTGAGGGGGGCTTTTAGAGACTCCATTCCCATATGATTTATCCACAATCAACTTTGCAATCAATCTTACGTTTTTATTATATGTTTATACTGTAATTACATTAATTATTTTTACGCGATTCTATTTTTATGTGGAGTTCTTAGCATATAAAATGGTAGATGCTACTGAAATTTGACAATACATTTGGGGAGGAGAAATTAAGTTTGAAAGAGAAGTGAAGCGTAAGTAACTTGAACATTCAAAGTCATCCACTTACAAGCTGCTGACAGGAACTCGTGTTCAAATGACCAGGTTTGTCTGAAAAAATGAGATGTAAACCTGAATATAGAATCATAGAACAGCCCAGGCTGGAAAGGACCTGGAAAGATCATCTGGTCCAGCTTTTTGTGGAACAGGGAGCCTAGATGACATTATCTAGCACCCTGTCCAGTCGTGTCTTGAAAACCTCCAAATGTTATGTTAGTGAATTGCAGGATGACTAAGGGCTATCAGTGCGTCTCAGTTTAGCTTGCATTTTAATATCTGTAACAGGTGAGGTGTTTCCAGTTGGGCTAAAAGTTAATGCAATTATACAAGGCTTTCATAATACCTTGTCACCAAACTTGTGAACTTATTGAACATTAATTAATCTGACAGTTGAAATGAGTGGGAAGAAACTTATGACTAGGAGGTAAGACCTAGCATTTGTTTTACAAGAGAAGATTTAATAAAACCCAGAACAAACCCTCTTAGCTTTTGTAAATAGTTGTTCTTTGTAAACATTTTGAAATGGGAAGGAATGAACACCAAAAAAGTGTCTATTAAAATAATATTCAATGTTAGCATGATAACATAGGGGTTTTTCAATGACCTTTGAATATACTTATATTTGGTGCTAGGAAGGTTTAACAGCCAGAAGCCATCTTGTTCCTACTTGTGTTTCTTTGGCAGTGTTGCTTCTAATTAGCTTCAAGATTAAATTTAACAGTTTATTAAACAGGATTATATGATGCTGAGAGGACAATATTTAATTGACTCCAACTTCCCCGCCCCCTTTTCTGGTGATTGTCAGGGACAGTGGTTATTGTGACAGCATCCACAGAAAGGCAAATTGAATACATGAGGTTGAGGATGCATAGGGTTTGCAAATTAGCAATGAAGGTACTGGAATATGAAACTGTTCAGAGAAAGTAAAATTTATCAAGAACTGCTGTCATAAAGTGGGCTGGTTAGTACTTTTCTAGTTCTTGTGAGAGTAGATTATTTATTGTAAAAAGATTGAGATTGAAAAAAAATCCTGTTGTACCTAAGGAGATTTTGCTTGGCTCCTCTGGCTTACCTAGATGTTCACGATGGATGAACTACAGTGATGTGGTTTGTGAGCTCAGAGACAGTAACTTTCCATTTCCTGGAGGCCGCAAAATGAAAGCAATTTGGAGGTCTGATTTAGCTGATGTGCTGACGTGTTTCTGAAAGAACACCAAATACGCTGAGGCTGCAGGGCTGTGCCTGTGTGCACGTGAACTCTTCAGCAGTGCTTTGGAGCTGTGGACTTTGTCCATATGGGAGGATGAGCAGTGGCCAAAGCTAGCAGCTACTGAGATGTGCGTGTGCAGATTTTTTGCTCTAAAAATGGAGCAAGTATCTGTAAAAAGCAGTGTCTCTGTAGAACAACTGTTCACAACTGGAATCAAAGAGAACCTAAGATTTCTGAGGGAGAGATGCAAATGATACATGCTCAAAGAGACTGCAAGTCTTGCTTGTTTTAACATCACATGTCACGTACTTCATCTATGGTGTGGAGTTCTTGATGCTGACTGCAGGAATTCTGGGGGTTTTGTTGCTGTGCTGGCGTGTCTTTTAAAAAAGCGAAGAAAGCAGTACAACTTTCCTGAAATTAAGGTGAGGGCTGCAACACACTCATTCAGGATTCCTGTGGATCAAATGCATTTCTTGAATTTAATGTTTTATGTCTACATGCATATATACACCCTTTTATGCAAGGCAAGGTAAACCAGTACAAAAAATTATACTCTTGCTGTTAACAGCTGGAGGCTGTTCATACTACCATTATGAAGTCAAACCCTTCAAGTGTGGAAGGTAAGAAAAGTAGAATGGTTCAGGCTCTCAGTAGCCTTGAACAAAATCAGGAAAATACCATCTTGAAATTATTTGCATTTCCCATTTGGAAATATTTTGAAAACCTTTCTATTCTCTTTCAAATCAAAAGATGGGACAAAATCAAAATCTCCTCAGTACTGGAAAAAAAATTAATGTAATCCTGCTTTTACTATCTCTCCTCCTGATCTGCAAACAAGATTAGCATTTCAGACTACAGAAATCTGTTTGTGGTGTGGTCTGTTTGCTGTTAGAACCTCTGCGTCTTGTGTTCCTTGTATGTAAAATGTGTTTTATATTTAAGTACCTCCCATGGTGTTAATGACTAATATTTGTAAAGCTCTGTGAAGAGAAAAGCTATATTTCTGTCAAGCACTAGTAAGAAATGGGAAAACTTTCTTATTCTCAAGATAGTTAATATATTAAATCAAAGCTTTTCTATAACCTACATTAAGCATCAATGAACAACAGAAGTGGTTTCTGGAAACCATTCTTTTCTACAGTATGTAAAAGAAAACTGCAGTGGCATCATCTCGTCAGACTCATATGCTTATAAACAGTGGACATAATTCCTCCTGCTAGAACTTAATACTACGACCTGTCAACAGTGTATTCAGGTTGATGGGGTTTTTCTAAAACTTTATTTAATACTAATACTATTCATTTAATGTATTTATTTTTGGAAGTAAAGATTAGATATTAGGAAGAAATTCTTTACTCTGAGGGTGGTGAGGCACTGGAACAGGTTGCCCAGAGAAGCTGTGGATGCCCCATCCCTGGAGGTGTTGAAGGCCAGGCTGGATGGGGCTTTGAGTAACCTGGTCTAGTGGGAGGTGTCCCTGCCCATGGTAGGGGGGAGGGGAGCATTGGAACTAGATGATCTTCAAGGTCCCTTCCAACTCTAGCCATTCTATGATTCTATCCAATACAGATGTCATAGCACTTTTTTTTTTTTCTTAGGAAATGTCTATCATATGGTTCTGTAGACTGCGAGATTTGAAAATTTTTGAAATATACAATAAAAGGAATATTCAGTAAGCACAGGCAACAAACTGATGTTAACTGTATCAACTCATACTTGAGATCTGTTAAACACTTTTCTTCATTTTTTTCCTCTTCAATTTTTTTTGTGATATTTCCAGTTTGTTAAAAATATAACTGTGTGGGTTTGTAGAATAACTATTATGGGAAAAAATGAGGAGCCTACTTAGAATAAAATATGTCAAGACTTTTCTTTCCAGATTCACTGACAATATCATCATATAATCTCTTAGAAAGCATTGTGGCTTGTTTATTCTGTGAAGAGAAGTTGCTTTTGGTTTCAAGAGTAGTGCTCCTTTCCAAAAGCACATTGTTGGACATGATGACAGCAGTGATTTGAATCATGTTTCTTGTAAAGCTGAAACAACTGCACTTTTTTATGGTGGTAGCAGTGTAATACAGAGTGTGGCTATTATTAATACATTAGGTTACTAGATATAATGAAAGATAAAAATAAAGTATGTGAACATTGTAGTGATTTTTCCCTTCTTGACAGATTGTTGAGCTTCCAGTACAGAGAAGCCTGTTTCGTGATGATTTTACTTATTTTTAATAATTGAAGCAACAGGTTTTAAAATCGCACAATTCCTTCTGAATATCCCACTTCATTTAAGCCTGTGTAAGATGTATTGCCACTTTCCCCTCCAAAGTGTTATATCATCAGATCTGTTCTTTAAAGAGATGAGCTGAGAGGAAGGTATCTCACTTGGGCACCTGTCTCTCAGGAGGAGACTTTTGTGTTGTTGGCAGTTTGTTGTCACTCGGTTGCATTAAGATTAGTCAAAAATGTGTGCATCACATCTTTCTGAAACAATTTTCTTATGTGTAAAAATTTAGAAAAATATGTATTACAGGCCCCTTTGAATTATGTGGAATTATATATGCTTGTCTTTTAAATAGCATTCAGTGCTGGCTTAGTTAACAGCATCAGAAAACCAGAGTTGAATAATCCTGTAAACTAAATGAGATCTTTCAAGTAAAAAAATGTTAGTGTAACCAGTCCTCTGAGCAGGTGCGGGTTAAGCGTGTACCTGAATTTATAAAATAGTAATTGTGTATGCTGAGTCTTATTTGGAAGGTCTTGTTCTTTTGGAAGCTCATGGGCAGTAAGTTTTAGTTGGCAAAATACAGCATAAATATGGTCTTGTCTTGTGATGTTGTCTCCTGTTTCCCATTATTGCCATCTCCTGGTGGAACTGATGAGTGCAAGAAACGGGGAATGTATGATGCTGAAGTTTAGGAGCTATAGGAAA
Source organism: Ibidorhyncha struthersii (assembly GCA_013398815.1). NCBI lineage: Eukaryota > Metazoa > Chordata > Aves > Charadriiformes > Charadriidae > Ibidorhyncha > Ibidorhyncha struthersii. Next base: position 259,658 of record VZSZ01008930.1, on the reverse strand, counting down.
GTGTGGGGATGAAGATGTACTTTTATGTACAGGGTCACGCAATCTGCTGCTTTCTTCAGGAGATAATGATAAGCTGTGACACTTTAATGACATTTGAGTCTAGTGTTCAGAGGAAAGGAGATGTGTTGCCTTCAGAAGGCAAGCTCTTGGAATTTGATGAGATGGGTGAGAAGACTTGCAGGGCGCTTGGTAAAACGGAGGAGGAAAAGCTAGTATGTTATGCTCATCTTAGAAGACAAAATGAGCAGTTCCTTCAGTCAGTTAATGCAGTTTGAATGATGTAGTGCTTTTGGTCAAGGTCACCTTGTGCATGGAGTGATACTATTCTTAAAATGAAAAGGAAGCAAACCTTTTTTGCAGTGCTCTTTCTACTTAAGTATGAGGCAGAGCAACAGGCAAGGGAAGGTAAGGCTACTTGTTTTGTTAGAACACAACAAGCAGTATAAAAGGCATCCGTTCGCCTCCTGAAGATAACCATTAAAAGGGCTTCAGTTTCGGTTTGTAGTTTTCTTGTCTTTTTTTTTTTTCACTGTTGCAACTCCACTGAAGTCTATTTAGTATGAACGAACTGTCACAGTTTTTTATCGTGTTGTCTAATGGGCTTGGAGCAAATTGAGACAAATGTGATAGCAGCACCATTGTTCAGCTATAGCTGTACTACAGCTCTTCGTAATGCTGCAGTCCGTGTAGCTTTCCCATTGCAAGCACAGTGAGAGAAATTTGACCACATAGATAAGCTCTGGGGCAGTTGATCGCTTTACCTCTTAGTATGGCTAACCAAATGGAAGTCTAATTTGAATTTAAATAGCAAGTATACGATAGAGGCAGCAATTGTGGCTGTGGGTTTTCCCCCACTGATGCCTGCCTTTCCTGCAGTGTTCTGCTGAACAGGTCAGTTTTCTGTTGAAATAGCTTTTTACTGCAATACAAACTGTCTTTTATGCTCATTTCTTTCATTCCAGCATTTCTGTTGTTTCATTAGCTAATCTTTAGGAACCTGAAGACTTGTTCAAGGGGAAAAAATAAAAACAAAAATCTTCTTTTGGTCGAAGTAGCATCAATAGGTTTTTTGGGGGGGGGGGAAATGTTATCAGATACCCTATAGCATTTTTTAGCATGCAAGGAATCTTATCTTCATAACTAAAGAAGAATGAGCTCTGTCTTTTTTTTTATTGGTCGGGTTTGGGTTTTGGGGGAGTTTTTGTTTTTAAATAAAACCCCTGAACTTGTTCCTGGTAACTAGTAGCATTAAGGAAAACACATTTGGGGCTTTTCCCTTAAGGCCTGGAGTTTAAGAAAGTATGTGGAGTTTTTTAAAGGTTCTGTTTTCTTATTGAATGTTTTGCTGTGCCTAAATGTTACATTTTGTAACAAAAATTCAATTTAATGGTTACTCTGCATTTGTCATTCATCTGGATTTGCCCAGTATTTTAAAGTGGTGGTACTTTTCTTACAGCCAGATTATTGTCAGTTTTCTCCATGCATATTGAGGTAGATCATGTTATTGAGTATATTTTCATTCTCACCATATTTGTGGTCAAGAATTACTGTAACTTTTGGTTAGCAGGATGTTTTCTACTGTGACCAAGTAAAGAATAGCTACTCATGCAGCCTCTTTAAGGACTAATGCAAGTGTATCTTAAGATAAAGTATAAATATTTGCATTCAGGAATGAAGGAAATTTGGCACTTGTGCACAGGAACCACAGTAGTTAGTCAGTTTCTTGCAGCTATCATCTCTTTTACTGCTCAGTGCTGACTTGTAAAAACTCTAATATGACACTCCTTTGGAGTTCAAATATTTGGTACCTGCCAAATTCTGGGATGGTGTTAAGCCTTAATAAAAATGAATTTGGGGGTTCATAAATCTGATATGTACTCAAAATATTTTTATCAAGTAGCAGTGAAAGATGCTTCTTTACTAAGCAGTGTATTTTCAATGTGTAATGGGTTTCAAGATTTTTCTGCAAGATTAAGGTATTTCTTAATTATTCAGTCTTGTCATATTTTGACAGAAACACCCTGCAGTATTATTTTGGAAGGTTTTCAGACTTGAGACTCTTGATGAATTTGTCTTTGTGAAAATTTTGCACTCATATCTGTCTTTTTAACAGCTGTCATGGAGGAGTTGGTAGAGGATGACATCTGTATTTTGAACCATGAAAAAGCAGACAACTCTCATAAGAGAGATGGGGAGATTCCTGTTTCATCTTACAGTGGAGATGAGTCTGTTGCCTCACACTTTGCACTTGTTACTGCATATGAAGATATCAAGAAACGTCTGAAGGAGACAGAAAAGGAGAATTCCCTCTTGAAAAAGAGAGTGAGAATTCTAGAAGAGAAGGTAAGAAAAAAGTTGATTTATCAGCTTCTGGTAGCAGCTACTTTTTTGCTCCTGTCTGGATGGCAGAGCAGGTGGTTAAGTATTTTAAAATATGTACTTAAAATAATTTCCAAGTTTAAAAGTTTTGGTAAATGGTTGTATTTGTTGAATGAAACACAGTTTGTTCTTCTGGTAGTCTAGTTACGTCATACTGGGATTTTTGACTCTTACTGGGCATGTATGTGATGCAATGCAGTAGTGCCCTGCAAAGACACTAGTTTTGATTTAGAAAGATGTGTAGGTGCATTGGATCATTACTGTATTTCATCTGCCTCTTTATGGTGTTTATGAACTTGGGCACATGTCACTTAGCACTGTTGAATAGTGAGGTGCCAAGTCTATAAACTGTCAGAATCCAGGGACTGTCTGTCAAAAGAATCTCTTGGGCTCAGCGTACTGAAATGATAAGGAAAAATAGGTTGTTAAGAATATCTGTTAAGAATATCTAGGTCTCGCTGATAGCAGTCTCAAACGTGAAATAACGAAGGGTGTTAGCTGTCTATTTTTTTTTTTTGTTGCTGTAATTCTAAAATCTAAATGAACCTAGCAATGTGTTGTACGTGCAGTTTCTCATGGCCTTAGTCTAGTGAAGTTCATTAAAGCTAAAAATTGAGCAGGGTGCAGGCTTTTCTCCCTGAGTAAAGAATGCTATTGTTAAATGTATATCCATCACTCAGTAGCGAGTGTCTTTGTATTGCAGAAGGTCTTGACTTTGACACATTGCTTTCATATTAATGATGGAAAGATAGATCCTAAAGTTAGACCTGAGACATTTATTAGGACTTAGTCCTAAGTATGTGGTGCTGACTCTTGAAAGCTTACAAAGTATGTATTGTTTTGTGGCATTGGAATGAAGAGCCTGTGTCACACTCGGTGCAGTTTTGAAACACTTATACAGAAATTCTTGGTGACTAGTTTGGTAGGATTGACTTGCCTGTCAAAAGGCAAAACTTTTTCAGCACTTTCTTTATATTAAGGTCCTGTGGGGATGATGGAGATAAGAATAGAGCTCTAGCCTGAATATTCTCTGAACCATGCTGAGTGTAACATCTTTTACGTGGTTACTCAAAATCACAATAAACAGGATTTGATGACCTTGACAATCCCTTTTAGTCATCTGTCTTCTGGGTGAGCCTAGTTCATCTTAATTGTCTTGAAGATGATACCTTGTTTTCCATAGAGAGAAGTTTTAGTATGCGAATACCATAAAAATGTTTCTACGGGAGAGTGGCATTGAGAAGGCCTAGGCTATTAAGTGACAGAACTGACTTTCAGTCTTTTTTTTAATGGCTAGTGTATCTCTCTGATGAAAAATACATGGGGAGTTACCCCTTTTAAGTCTTAAATTTCAAACTGTGTGAAAACTTCCGTAAAGTTGGGTAGGCTTATGTGCTATCTGGATGGCTTTATTTGGGGGAGGAAAATGTAAAGGACAAAACTTAAAATTAGTAGTAGTACACTTACTTTGAGGGTCAATACATAACCAAAGGGTAGAAGCTTCCTGTCTTTACTGCTTGCTTTTCCATACTTTCTTTTGAGCGAACACCTAAAAGAGGAGGTGATTAAGGCAGATGCATAACTGTCACCTCTTTGGTTTTTGTAAATTTTTTGTGTGACTTAATTTTTAAGAAAAAATATTTATAAATCTGTCGCAAATATCTACATTAGGTACACTGTGTTTAAATGCCTCAGTAATTTAAAGTAAGCATGCAGGATAAACAGAATGAAAAGAATAATGCAATGCTTAGTCAAAACAAGAACTTTTTATATGGAGACGTGTAATTTGATGTAAGACTTCTCTTCTTGCTGTCTTATTATGAATATATTTTAACTCACCTCCCCTCTTTCTGACAATCTAGTTAGTAGTGCTTATTCCCCCATGCTTGTCTCTTCCCTTAGTAGGCAATGAGATAGTGGTGACCTGGTAGTTAATAGTTCTAAAATAATTGTGCTTTGGCTTTTCTCACATAAATACACATAAAAAATATTTGTTTAAATGGTGTCATTAAAAAATTATGTTTGGTTTCCTCTGCATTTTCTATATGTTGTGTCTTTATATGCCTAAAACTCTTTTTCCAAAAAGCAGTTTGTACATCTTCAGAGCCTGGAAAAAAAAATGATTAAGGGATTGTCAGTGTGAGTAATCATGACTTGTGGATGGTTTTTAAATACTCATAGCAGTAAACTAGCAAGCACTAAGTATGGTTAGAGACTCAAGAATTTGTAGGAGGCCTTTGTTGCACTTTTATAAAAAATTTTGATCTGCATCAATGTATTTGATTAATTTTTTAAACTAAAAAACAATGTTAGTTTAATGTTGCAGGATGTACTATTGCACTTTTAACTTTGCAGTTCTCAATATAACATACAGAACTTCTCATTTCTCATGGCTATTAAACTTTTAGCTGCTTGGCTCCCGACTGGAAGAGGAATGCAGTTCAGTTGGACGTGAACAAGTAAATAAGGCATACCAAGCCTATCGAGAGGCCTGCATTGACCGAGATAATTTGAAAAGCAAACTGGATAAAATGGTATGCCTTTGACTTAAATGGTATGCTTTAATGACTTAAATGCATGTTATGTAAGGACTGCATAGTTAGTAAATGTTTACCGTAGAATGAATGTTATTTGCTGAAGATCTGTGGTGTTTGTTTTATCACTCCCTTAGGTTTTTAAAGTATGTGATAATACTTTATGTAGGAATAGCAATTTTAAGTATCTCAGTTTTATTACTGGGCTAGGCTAATGCTAAAAAAAAAACAAAGCAATACTGTTGTTGTTTTGTTTTAAAAAAAAAAAAAAAGTTGAATTGTCAGACATGATAGAAAAAAGCTTCACAGATGGTTTCGGGTTTTTCTTCACCCTGAAAATAGATGAAAGAAAGTGCAGAATCATTGAAAACCTTGAATGAACAGTTGCAGTCTAAAGAAGTGGAGCTGTTACAACTACGAACCGAAGTGGAAACTCAACAAGGTATGCATTTGGTTACTTCATCTTAATGTATGTTGGCTAGTCTTAGTGGTTATATTACGATCTCAGGGCATGAAGAGGTTTAACTCTATATAGTGGCTCGGTAAGAGAGGAGTATACTGCATTGAGGTACTTTGAGCTTGTGTATGTGTTCATTCCTGTGAACGGTGACATGCGTGTTAGATTATCATAGACAAGGAATTGCATGGTAAAGATCTGAGGCTATTGTGTTCTTCCACTGCGGATTATTTAATAATTTGAGAAATGTGTACAACCTGACAGTTTAATAGGCTGGTCATGTACATCTCTGGACCCCACTACCCTTTCCTCAGAGTGGGGTGGGGGCATACTTGTTCAAGTACCAAACCAGTCGAGTATCAAGTCAATACCACTTCTTCTGGTACCTGCAGGTGATCCAGTATATTGCTTTGTCTCACTGGTAGGATATGACAGGTACAAAAGGATGTTGTATAGCAATAGCTGCAGTCGACCACGGTTACTTAAAGGGCTGAGAGATGAGGAAAGATGCTGGTTGTAGAGAGCCTGGTGGAAAGAGGAAGGAGAAACAAACAGTGTACCCTGGCAATTCCAAAAGCCCAAATCCAGCTTCTGTTACTGCTGTTATAAAGAGTGCTGTGTAGATGCTAGGTATGTAAAATAAAATGCTATGGAAGATAAAAAAAAAAATCTTGTACTGTTACAAGAAAAGAGAACAAGAAAATGCCATCTATGTAAAGCTAGACACATGGACTGGACTTCAGATTCTGTACAAACACAGTCATTTGAAGGGTGCTTGTAAGTACTGCTGTGCTTGAATTGGATTACTTTCCAAGAGGACATCAAGCATGTAATGTGCTACTTGAATTTCACAAGTTTTTAAACCTAGAAGAACAAACCACATGTAGCAGTAGTGTCATTGTTGAGGACATCATGGTTTAAGGAGGTAAGAGGTGCAGAGTTTATAAAGAGAGCTCTGAAAATGTGGTGATTTTACTCATAAGTGGGCTCTGAGTACCTTGTTTAGAAAAAAAAAATCATCAGTGTAGCTTAAGCTTATTTAAATTCTTAGGTCTGGAAGTGAGTGTACCATGTAGCTGAAGGCTTGGGGGGGGGGAGGGTTCTTCCTGTCATGTTCGTTCTTTTCTAACTAGCGTCCTACTACTGATTTGATGCTAGAATCGTCTTAGGTTGCTTCTTACTAGCAACCATGTGAATTTGGTCTGTCTAATAAAAGGAGTATTAAACTTGGGGAAAAACAGTAAATTATGTCGTGATACAAATCTGAGGGGGAAAAGGGTCGTCTTTTCAAAGCATGTAAGAAGTATGCAAGTTGGCGTATATATCATGCGTGTTTGCCATTAACAGATACTTGTATTTTCAGTGCCTTTTTATGCTGTTACTTCCTTTTTTTTTAAATGTAAAATCTCCAGTGCGTTGTTAAAAAGTAGGGCTCTGTACTTTAAACTCTGAAAATAGACTATTTCTCTGGCAACAGCTTTACCAGTGTTACTATTTCTCTGTTGTCATAGACTGCAGTTTCTTCAGAATGGACATGATAACTTTTTTGTAGGGCATGGACTGGTTGAGGTGAAACCTTACATATAGAGTTACATTTCTTGAATTGAAACTGAAATCTGATTGTCTTGCTTGTCTTTTTACAGTGATGAAAAATCTGAATTGTACTCAGTCCAGCTGGGAAATAGAGAAGCTGAACAGTGACCTGAAAGTGCATAGTCTGGAACACGATCTAGAAAAGCTCAAGCAAGAGTGCAGCAGTCTCAGAAAGGAGTTGCAAAAATCCAAGCAGAAGGTACATGTACTTTTAAGGATTTTCTGTACTAATAGATTTGACCACATTATTTTAAATCCTTTGTTCAAGCAAAATAAAGGGTAAACAAAGAGATAGAAAGTATATAACTGAGTGAAAGATTAACATCCCAGTAAAATTAACCTTAAATATTCATATAGACTGGCTTGTTTCTTGGAAATAGTATGCCTACATAGGTGACATTTCCCAGCCATTGCCCATGTAACAACAGAAAATAAAGCTTTACAATTTCTCCTAAGTAGGCAATCAGATTGAAGTGTCTTGTGCTGATATTTGTCTTGGGCTGGACTTCTTAGAAAGTTTGGGCAAAAGCTGGTTTCGTTTTGGTTTTGTTCATTTTGGTTTGTTTGGGTTTTGTTGTTTGGTTTGTTTGTTGGTTGTTTTTTTTTTTTCTTTTAAAACAATGGAATGCTTACGTTAAAAGATATCACAAACTTTGTTTAAGGAGCTCTAGCTCTTTTCTTTAGGGTAGTTGTGTGCAGTTTGTCTGGAAAGTGGATTTTTCTAACAAGGTTTCCAGAATCTTGCTATACCTTCTTTAGTCTGGGGCACGTTTGTTGTGAGAGGCTCATTGTGTAACATAGTTGTGGTTAGGATGTCGAAAAGGAAATTGAGATATCTTAACAGTAATAAAATGCATTAAGTTTAAATTAAAAAAAAAAGATGTTGAGTGCGTGCTTACTGCTTTACATGCTAAAAGGTGCAGTGGTAGTCTCTAGGACTTTACAGTCACATCGAAGTTATGCAATAAATTTAAAAGATTTAAATGTGTGTGTTTGAAGAGGCAGACTATTTTTTTTACGGTCATTATTAATTATGATTATGTAATCTTGAGTCACATAATATTTAAGTGAGCCAGTATTCAGGATATGACTCACAGATAGAATCCTTGCATGGCCATCATCCGGCCTTCAAATGGGATTTGGTTTAATTTGGAAATGTTTCTTTGGCTCTTTTTCTTATGTGCACATTTACATTACTACAGAGATGTACTTCTGAAGCAGATCTAATGACCACTGTGTGGAGCAGTCAGGAGTATGGGAACTGGATCCCTTTTGGATGAAACAAAGATGCACCCCAACTTATCCTGGGCATTCAGGGACCAGACTAGAGCTACCCTGAAGTCCTTCTGCCCCGCTGCCCCCAAAGCATATATAGTTGGGGTGTTGGGTTCTCAGCAGTGATCTGTCTCTACAGATCTTCTGCTGTCACGCCACACTCCTAGCTTACACGCATAGACTTCAGTGCATTGATTGTCTTGTCTGGGGTTTAGTCTATGTTTTTTCCACTAGATGGGGATAAAGCACGTTACCTGGAAGGCGCGTGAGGTGTTTTGTTAACTTTGTTGGTTGTTGTTTTCACTTGTATCTGGGATTCTTTTAGGTATTTTCAATAACTTGTAAATTCTGAAGGCATACTGTAACTTGCATATAAATCTGGTGTCTTCAGGTAGCTCTGTAGAACAGAGTAACAGCTATATAAATAATTGAAGATTGCAGATTGTATTGTGGGAATGAATGCTGCTAGAAAGAATACACTAGAATAGCAGTTGTAAGGAATACTAGACATGATGCTATTTAAATAATGCTTATGGCAGCAGCTTTTGTTGCAAAGAACAAATGTAAGGAAGAGCTTTTTGCTTTTTTCTTTTTTATTTTTTTAATATAATTTCTTCTTGATTCTGGTAACTGCTTAATACAGGAAATAAAAAGGTACAAGTTTTCAAATGTGGGGCACTATAGTGCAACTGTTTGTTGGGTTTTTTTAAGCTATGAAATTGAATCTCCGATGGGTGGTGGCGGGAAAGTCTTCAGGAGTGGGAAAAATTGTCAGGTGAAATACAGGAAAATAGGATCAATGGGAAACGACAAGTCAGCATTGTTTCAAACCCAGTTGGTATTTTTGTTACTGGTTTTAATTACATTAGTTAGTGTTTTCAGATGTTCTCTACCTTAGGCAAGTAGACTTTCTATTTTCTTTTCTATTTTTAGATATTCTTATTTGGGTTTTGCATTGTAGTGGATGCAGTGTATACATTATATTGACAAGTTGCTTGAAATGTACATAAGCCATCATAAAGCCACAGTAACCGGTATCAAATTCATAACAGCTTTGGCTAGAGGAAATGGTAGTAGGAAGGGAATGTGAAGAGAAGGGATATGAATGGGAACTCGTCACAGGTGAGGGTCTAATAGAAACATGGCTAACGAAGTCAGCCCAATGTTTGATTTGTTAAACAGTCCTGTAACTTCAGTGAGGCTACTTGGATGCACAATTTAAAGCAGTCTTGCAGACTCAATGGATAAATTACATTCTATCATAAAAGTAACTTGTGAATTTAAATCTATATTGAAATAGTTTTAAATTAAAGGTCTTCATATACTGGGGCAGGAAAAGAACAAGAGAAAACTGATTACTTTTTTTAATGGAAATGAAAAGCCTTTCTCAATTTTTGCTTTTCAAAGAATCACAAATTCCTAGAGCTCAGCTGTTTGATTCGTTGTTTAAAAAAAAAAAGGTAAGGTGGTGGCTGAGAAATGCTTTCATGTAAATAGGTAATTTAAGCATTTTTAAGTGGAAATTCTTAGTAGGAGTCATTATGTCCATTTTGAAAACCATGTCAGCCAACACAAATAAAGACTACTTTATTTCTGAATTTTAATATTAGCGAACTTGTAGTTTCACTTGTAGGCCGTTTCACTTGTAGGCCGTTTTTTTCAGGTAAAAGATCTGAAATCATACGTTCATTTGTTCTCTATCTCCCCTCGCTCTCTTTTGCAGGACTCTCATGCTCAAGATGAAAATCCACTAAATGGAGACCACCTTCAAAGGCAAGACATCCAGAGGTATGAAAATAAGTGGCTTTCAGGTTTTAATTTTAGTTTACTCCGGGACAGTTATTTGAACAAGTAAGTATTTTTGCAGCCAGTTCAAATCTGTCATTTCAAATCACATAATCTAATTTAAAGTCTAGGTATATGGATTTAGCAAGATCATTGTAATTTTTTTTCTCATTATGTTGGTAGTGCAGGATGATGATGATAAGAAAACATTTACATCTTCAGATTGTTGTATAGAAAATGCAAGTTAAATTATCTTGGATTTCATAATCAGCTTTTTAATAATTAGATGACTTGAGAAGGTAGTAGATAAATTTCCAAGTCCCATCCCAGCTATAGAATATCTTCATTCTGCCTATGGGAAGGTTTCTGTGTTTGCGTAGGCATTGGCTTCAAATCTCCTGCTTCATGTTGGAACGTACATTCTTACTTAGTGCAGTGCAATAATATTTCTACTAGAAGACAATTTAAAGGATTTCTTTTTTTTACTATTGAGGAGCCATTGTGTGACCTATTTTAAAAAAAAAAAAAAAAGGCAATTCTTCCAGAAAAATGCTAACATATCAGAAAGCATTTGTTCTCATTTTGCAGCCACTCAAATAACTGGGCTTATGATATGAACTCCTATATTATCCTGTCTTGAGCACGTGTGCTGTATTAGAAAGTATATGTATCTCCTTTAGTTCTCTGTGCAAAAGAACAATTCATGTATGCATGAAAGTTCCCAAACGTTCTGCAAAAATGGAGTACTAACTGCATCTCTCGTGCCTGGTTATGCCTGTTTGTGTACTTACATGATTTTCCACAAGAGGGAAGAGTGGTCCTTCATAACAACAGATTGTTTAGTGTAATACCTTGTTGCTTACTTGGCTATTGAAGAGATGGGAAAGGAAATCAGTCACTGAAAGAGAACAGCACAGATATTTCTTCTCATATGTTCTCTGGTGTAATGATGATAATATTATACCCACTATACACAAATGACACTTTCACCTTTCACCTTGACTGGATAGCTAGCTAGCTAACACTTTTTCTTGTGGTTTCTGCTGGTGCTTTATAGGCAGTCTTACACGCCTGAAAAAGGTGTTATCTCAAGGTAAAGTAGTTATATCTTTGATGTTCCAGAGCAGATTTATTCCACAAAGTGACGTTCAGGTGGCAACCATCTGAATTAGCATATGTGTAGTGTTTATTGTAACATGACATAAATGATGAATGTGTAATGTGTACTGAACATGTAAGTCTATCCAAAAATCTGTGGAAAAACACTTGGAAAAACCTCCTATGTGAAACACTTGTTACAGCAAGCAATCCTGCTGTTTATGGGAGATGGAGGCATTTGCAGTTAGTTAACTTTTTGGAAAGTAATTATTTCATATTTGTCAGCAGTCTGCAAACCTGACTTTAAATTCTTGGTTTGCAAATCTACTTTGCCGTAGATTTAGATAGGCTATATCATATTCAAGGTTTACATTTATGTTAGAAGGCAGTATAGGATAAACTTCCAAGCATGTGGAATCCTTGGTTTTCAATGGCAAATTCCTTGAAAATTAGGCTTTGCAATGGGATTCTCAGTCAGTATCCACAAAAACAATTAAAATATTTTATGAGTGATTTAAGTGGAATTCTGGTACCTGCATCCCTTCGCAAGGTGCTTTTAAAAGCGGTAAATGCACGTTACAAAATTTATCTAAGTGCTTTCCTTCTGGTTGGTGACAAACACTGAGCTGTTCTTATATTTATCACTTCTATATAAAATATTGGGCAGTTCTGGTTTGGTATAACTGAAGTTTCTTTGATCTTATTTTTGAGACCAGAACACGTGAATAAATGAAGTGTGGTTGCCACATGAACTTAATTTTAAAATTTTCATATCTTAAAAGTTCAAAGAGCCAAATGGATTCTTCAGTAAAAAGGCCACGGTTTTAGCTGAACTCCTTGAAATACCAGTTTTGAAAATTTTAACTGTCAGAATTGCTGATACCTAATACATTCCCTATTAGACTATCAGCTTCCTCTGTTCTTTAACAGAGTTTTTGAATCTGAATTTTTGTGTTCTGGGGTGTCCTGGTCCTAAACCACGACATGGGGAAACATTTCTGTGCATAAAAGAAAGATTTATTCCTTTGTTTTAAAGGGAACTCTTAGCGTTAACTTGCAGAACAGAATAATAGCTGTTTCTCACAATGCTTTTGAATACATTCATGTCTGATAAATGTTATGCAGGAGTGATCCTAGATTGCTATTTTAGAGGGATAGAAATCTGTATATATGCATGTTTGAAAATACAGGTCTTATGTAGCTTAATAGTTCTTGATCATCTCAAGAATAGTTTGATGTACTGAACTGTTTTCAAATAAACATCTTTTAGGTTAATATAATGAGGAAGAAAAAAATATTCTGAAAACTCTCATCCATGTTACTTGTTTTGGTACAATGTTAAGCATTAAAAAATTAGATCATTGATTTCATGTTTACATTGAAGAAACTGCATCCTTATGTCTTTGAACACTAAGTTAATTATTAATCAACATAAATGTGGTGTTCAGAGAACCTTTGCTCAAAATTTTACCAAGAAACATATGGTAATGCTAACTCTTCTGATTTTTTTTGTTCTTCATTTTTCTTACCAGCTATTAACCCAAAACTTCAGTGTTGGAACAGTGCTGCTATTGATAAATTCGTTTCTCGTACTATGCTGTCTTATCAGAGAACTAATTGGGCCGTTATTTTTTACACTGTCTTATCACACAGTGTAATATGAAACAGTATGTTTTACATTTTAGTTTGGTCTGTGCGTGGGTGCATAGTTTGGATCTCAGGTATCTGGTGTGAATTCACTGTAGCAAAGTGAATGGTGTAAAGACCAAAATACTGATTTGGGTTGAATATTTAAAACTAGGGTCGTAACATACAATGGTGTGTGTGGCCATTTATCAGAAGCATTCAAAGTTAATACTCTACCTTGTTTGCAGTCTAGTGTCCATTTAATATATCTTTTAGAAAGTATTCTTTAGAGATTACTAATTTTATGGTAAGACGGTTAGTTTCAAATAATGAAAACGGAGAACACGCTTCATATTTCTTTCTGTTTGGGGAACTTGAATTTATTAGCATCATCTAGTATGTTAATATATAACATTACCTATTGTAATATGCAAGAGTCAAAATATACAATGGTCCATCAGTTTAAGATAATTATCAGTACTGCTCAATTCATTTTGAATTGTGGTACTCTAGTAAAATTGGCAGTGTATGTCAGGCAAAACTGATTTATTAACAGTTAATGCTTGACAAGCATGTTAACAGGCATCAGGGTGCTTTAGAGGTTGTGATTATTTAACTTCTAAAAAATTTTTGTTTTGAAAGTGTGCATCAAGCATATTGGGAACTGAAGAGGGAGATGTCTAATTTGTGTCTAGTGACTGACATGCAAGCTGAGGTTCTACGAAAACTGAAAATAAACCCAACAGCGACCAAGAAAGGCAAGTTGGTGTTTGCAGTAACAGACCTTACAAAGACAAACCGTTGATTCAAGCTGTACCATTTTAAAAAGAAACTAGCTATCATATCTTATCAGAATCTGATCAATTGAAGTTGATAAGCTAGACTATATTATGGTTCCAGCCTACCCATTTTCTGCTTTTGCTTCTGTCTCATACCGGTCAACTTCACACATAAAGGTGTTGCTGATGTGTTTTTTCTTCAGTACTGTATTCTGTTCCCCTTGTGGCTTTTTTCTCAGTCAAGTGTTGCTTATGTGCACAAGGCTGAGGTGTTAAGTTTACTCGTATTTGACCTTTTACCACAACTACTTTATATTAGGGGGGGGGGGAAATCTTTTCACAAACACAGTCTGATTTTCCCAGTATAGAACATAGAGTATTAATTTGGCAACATGTAAAAATCAGACTGTAATAGACCGGAATTCCTTTATGGTTGCATATTTCTTTATGCTGGCATTCAGAAAAGTTGTCTTTTCTAGCAAAATGCTACGCAAGATGACATTTTCTGGATGTTAGAATACTGAGGCTGCAAAACTGCCTTATTTCTGCTGCTACATTGCCAATCGTTAAGGGGAAAATAATTCTCGCATAAAGTATATGTAATTTCTGTGAGCAGGTCATCAGGTGGTGGTTCTGTTTCAGTAGTATGTTTCTGTCAAGAAATGCTTCAGCGTTCATTCCAGTCTTGTCAAAAAGATTCATTAGTTTAGCTGTGTTCCAGTGGGAGCTGGGAGGTTTCCTTGGTGTTGGGTGTATTTTAGACATTGCGATTTCAGGATCTCTGGTTCATCTTGCAAAACCAGACCAAGGAGGTTAGTACATTCAGTTTGTAATTTTTAAGCAGTTACTGAAGTAAAATACGGTCTGAGAATTAGTAGCTTGAGAACACTGGGTTTAACATCCCTGCTATACTGTAGTACACTTAGAGTCTATGAAAAATGCATTCGATAATGTCATTTAAAAATCTTTATCTTCTTTCTTCAGCTGCCCCTACTGCACCAGTACAATGTGTTGACTTGAACATCTCAAAGCTGAATTTGACACCTGGGGTAGTCTATAAAAAACTCTCACAAAATGATGAAGTACTCTGCAACCCCATGTCTCCCCCTCTGCCAAGAGATGTAAAAATCCCACCTGAAAGGGTGACTCTACAAGCATGGACAGATGATGGCAAAACGTTTCAAGAACACCATTCTTATGGGAAGAGCTCTCTGGAAGATAATTCCTGGGTATTCCCAAGTCCTCCAAAGCCTAATGAGAATGTGTTTTGGGAAATGAAAAATAAAACAGCTGTGATAAACTGTCCAGCAGATTACCTGGATCAGTGTAATCAAAACTGTCTGCACAAGAGTTAAACAATTTTTAGAATCAACTGAGGCATTTTTAGAATGGTTCTGAATAGGCACCTTAACGTTTGAACTTCTAAAGAGAGAAAGCAAATTGCCCGAAATGTTTTTTCTTTATTTTTAATTCTAGTTCTGAAACAGAAAGCCTAGTCTTCCTCTGCTGTAAATCAGGAGCAAGTTCCTTGAAGTTAAAGCTGTGCTGGTATAACGTAAATATAAAGCAATCTGGAATGGGGCCTAGATAGTCTTGTACTGCAAATGGCATACATTTGCAAAAGATTTCACTGAAAAGTGAGTTCTTGGAATAAAACAAAATAATCCACTTCTGTATTTGTTTGCTATTTGTATGTTATCAAGAAAATACTTGGTATCCTGTGTTAAGACTTGTACCAGCTCTAAGGTTATTTTCTGACAGTGGTTTTTTTTCAGAGTAGGACATAAAATGAAGAATTGGATTATCCCTCCCTTCCTCCTTTCAATTAACTTTGTGATTCCTCTGTTTTAGAAATGCATTTTTATGTATTTTTTTCACCAAGAAAGGTGAGATTTTTTTTTTTTTGTCAAAACCTTGATTTATATGAGATAGTGGCAAGGGAAAAATCACACCCAGGCTCTCCTGTTTGGACTGCACCATTTGGGGCTTTATTGTGAATTATAAAGGATCATAAGTAACGCTGTCGAGCACTGTGAATCCTGGATGTTCAGCGTATTTCCCCCAGATCACACTGCAGGAAACTTTTTTAATTCTGCGCAGAGTGGTGCCTGCCACAGAATCATCCTGTTCACAGTGCAGTTACCCTTATTGTGCCTCCTTTGCACAGCACCAGAACCTTGACTTTGTAGTTGTGTGGTGGTGAAGGCTACTAACTTTTCTTTTATTAAAGAAACAAAGCCTTAATTTAATCAGAGTAGGTCTTGTAGCATTGTTGATATACATAAGAAGTATTTTTGTGGTATATTTAGTATGCCACTGAGAACTAAAGTTATTTGAATTGCAACTGCCTGCTTTGTAGATTATAGGTGTCAAAGTACTATTTTTTTTATTTTTTTTTCCCCTCGTAAGGCCAAAAACTGGTTTTTAGAGAAGTACAGCTTAGGCCTTTTTTATTAAAAAAAGAACCAAAAAAACCAAAACTGCTCTGCTTCATATCTGGCTTAATACAACAGGGTTCAGTGAAATGCCTTGACTGCTCAAGACACTGAAGAAAAATGTTTTGTATTTTAGATCTGTGATATCTGACTTGTAATGGCTGGGAAGATACTTAGTATTAAATATGTTATTTAGATGGGTGGGTGGGTGAAGTACTCAACTTCACAGGTCCAGCTTAAGATCAGTGTAATAAAAATTAATTTCACAGCTGCTTAGTAGCAAATTATCTTAAAATTGCTTGCAACTACATGGGGAAGCTCTGACTGTAGCATAGCCGTAGTAATGATGGGCTGTAAAAGTGTTACCAAGGTGCTACATGACCTGGGTGGCTCCAGACACTTTCTTCCCTGTGGTGTAAGTACTTCATGTGATGCCCATCTTCATCTTCTTGTTCAGTTTGTCTATCAAAGTTGAAAATATGCCTTCCAGAGACCTTCTACTATATTAGTGAACAGCATACATAAATAATGTTTCCCGTTCACCAGATATTGTTTTATCTTTCTATTATCTTGCTCACGTATTCTGGCTTGTCTGTGATTAATGGAAATGGTGTCAGATGCTGGAATTTATTCTGACCAATGAACACAGCTGGCTCAGGGGAGTACAATCTCTTGGAAAGTAATAGAACAAAACCCAATATGCATAAAGCAAATCCAAGTCACTGGGCTTTAGCTGATAGAACCAACTACCTGTGTAATAACAAAGCAGCAGAAAACATTTCTCGTGTGGCTGCATAAGCTATGTGGTATCTAGTTCTAACGTAGCTTACGTTTTGGGGTTCCCCACCTCAATGTTACAGAGTTTTTTTTATTAAATAATGTATTAGCCAAACAGACATCAACATGATTAATACTTTGATTTGTGCAATGAAGGAATTCTACTGTGTAAGATTTTAAATAAATTTATTTTTGTTTGAAATTGGTTTCACTTACAAATTGCTTTTCTGTATTTGGCACAAAAATTTTTACTCTTAGTTTCTTGATTGTGTATAAATGTCATTCCAAATACAAACAATTGAATTTGAGGTTCATTCTCTTCCATTCAAGGAAAAAAAAAAAAAAAACAAACATCCGCTGCAGACTGCTTCAGCGTATTCTGGGAAAAGTATTCTCTTGGATTTTGAAAACTGAAGGACTTGGTTACCTTCAGCTACAGCCTGTTCCTGTGGTTTGACTACTTGTGTCAAAAGGTTCCTGGTCAGCCTGTCCTGTCGGACAGGGAAACTTAAAATTAAGCTTCTCTGTGCAATGCCTGAGAATTTCCAGGCTTTGCCTTTGACTCTTGGTTTCTCTCCTGTGCTGCTTCCTGTGCTGGAGAAAGGAGCAGCGATGTTTGCTGAGAGGGACTTTGGAAGAACTGCTGACCCTGGAGAGAGGAGGGCAGGATGACGGAGAGCTTGCTGTAGGCAGCATTTCCAATCCAATCACTCGTTGCTGTGGCCAAACTGTAACATTTGAAAAGTCCCCAGATTTGAAGTCACTTGGGAGCTAGCTGGCTTGCGAAGCATCTGTTGGTCCAAAGCATACAATCGAATCTTGACTCAAGATGGGAAAAGTCATTTAAATCCATGCCACTAGTGGCTTACAGTGCTTTTTCCATTTTCAGAAGTGAAAGCTTTTCATCACAGTCACAGCAAATTACATGCAGAAGTAGCTGAAGTGAAGGGGTTCTGGTGTTTCGTTTGCACATTTGTTCTATAAAACTGTAAAATTGCATAAGGTAAGCACCAAAGTCCTCAAATAATTTTTTTTGGGGGGTGTCATTTAATATACTTATCTTGAATGCCAACTTTGAACATTTTATAACTCCACTCAACCCATTGATTTGACAATTTTTAATTTAAGAAGGCACTAATTCCATTTAACAGGAATGGAAGACAGACAGCTTTTCGGGCAGGAGGAGGTTGTTGCTTTGCACACTTAAGCGAGCATATGGCAAGCTGATGAATATGTATTTGGATATTTGGAGAGTTGGACTAAGGTTCTAATAACTGATACGCAAATTTCCACTGTTTGATTCTTTTAAAATATTTTTCAAATCTGATCATTGTAAGTCTCCCTGTCAGTTCTGTGGGTTTATAAGTGATTAGTTATGTGAACTCGCCATATTTAAGAAAGCAAACTCCCCAATTAGCTGTGATGCACTGAAAATTTTTACAGCTGGAAAAAGAGGAGAGCAGTACTAGACATATGGTGGAGTTCCAGTAAGACAATACCTGTCCCAAATAATTTAACACAGGCCTACATAAGTATAATACGAAATATACTGGTGCTGTAAAGCAGATTTAATGATATTTCAGAAACAACTTGCAGTAGACTCCGAGACTCAGATACCCGTATTGTTAATGACGCTATAGCCTGGTAAAGGAAGAGTGAAAACCTCCGGTACCTGACTTACGCACCTGTATTTTCTTCTGATCTTCAGCCAGGCCCTGTGAAGAACAGTGGTCACGGAGCGGTAAGGTGTTTCCCTGTTGCTTTGTGTAGTTCGAATACAAAAAGGCACGTGGGGTTTGGGGGTTGTTTTTTTGTGTTGTTCGGGGTTTTTTTTAGGGGTCAGACTTTGGCCCCTCTCTGTAGGAGGACTAGTGTGCTACTTACATGTATGAACATAGGACAGTGGACAAAAGTACTTTAATTTTTTTTATTATCAGCACTAAAAGTAAACCCTAATTTTAATGGGTTACAGTTGAACCAGTATTAAAAAAAAAAATAAAAATCTCTTCTCTGTAGTAAATGTGATGTGAACTGAACTCAGTGTCCAGAATTCATTTCATTATATTTTAAGATGGAAGAGACAAAGTGGTTAAAGCATCAAGATACAGTAATTAAGTGGTAAGATGATGGTGTTTGAGTATGGATGTTTGATCCAGCAGAGAAGCATGAAAGAAATAACCAGGTGCTTACTGCTACTGATTTTTAACTAGATGGAGGAACGCTTACATTTCAACAGTATTTGGCAATTTTTGGACTATTGGAAACAGAGAACACAGGAATTACTTGGGGAGGAGTACAGCTGTGCTAAATATGAGGCAGAATGGGTTTCTGGCTTACAGATTAATCATTGAGGTCTCAGACTGCAATGGTAGGTAGTTCCACTACTCTCTGAAAACCCTGTGCATTACAAACTGCCGCTCATCTTTCATTTTACTTAAAAAGTTTGCCTTCGTAGGGTAAGGGTAACCCTTTTCCTCCTCTGTTTTAGATTTCACATTTGTAGGGGGCTTCTCTCAGGAGTTTCAAAGAGAGCTTTAATACACTGAAAGAGTGTAGCCTGAAGTGAAAAACGTGTGTGTCCTGGGCACTTGCCAAATCCTCCCAAGTGCTACAAAGAGGCAAAGATGGGCCCCTTTGTGACAGAGGCCCTGCTGCACTGTGCGAGGGGGCTAGGTGACAAATCAGTCTTCTGGCTAGAAGACCTTATTCCATCAGCGTCAATCAATAGTGCCACATAGTGGATGGTTTTAAACTGGCTGAGCGCATGGTTCCCATTGAAGGAGGTGAGCACGGGGTGCAGCAACAGTGGAAGGCACGCAACTTTGTGAAAGCTTCTAGTTACAACAGGCAGTGGTAAAATTGGAACTGTAAACACTTGGTAATGCCACCTTAATTCTTAAGAAGGTCACATGTGTTAGAAAACATCAGGCACGTATACAAATATTAACTCCGATGGGCTAGCAGCATTGCCATGCTTCAGACTTTGGCCGATCTGGTCGAGTTAGTCCCTGCCTCTGTAACCTTTTCATCTTCATAGGCGAACTTGAAAACACTGGAGCCACACCTAGATTAACTCCACCAATTGGCTACACCTACACAGGCTAATAATGTATAAGAATCCTGCAGAATTGATTTCAAAATGAAAAAACATATGAATAAACATCTAGGGACCATTAATTAGAGTTGCAATCCCTGGTTTAGATGGCGACGGCTAGATGAAGTACTGCATGCGTGCACTGATGCCAGCTCCCTTCCCAGTCACCTGTAGCTGGCTACTCGTAGTAGGTACAGGCAGTTGCATGTTTTGTTTTGCTGGGAGGTGGAGGGGCTATGGGGGGAAGGCAGTAGCCAGGCTTCCAGAGCTATACCCTCTCATCATTCACGAGTAACTTCTGACAAAACAGAAGTGGTTTTTAAAAAATACTCAACATGTAGCAAAAAAAAGCCTCCAGTTCACTGCTGAAGGACAGCTTACAGCTTTGTCAATACTATTGATGTTTTCTTACATTGATTAGAAGCTAGGGCTGCTTTCAGTTAACCTGAGTAGGAAGGAGAGGTTGCAGCTGAGACAAAAAAAAAAACCAAAAGCAATTTACTAGTGTGAGTTTTAGTACTGATTCTTCCATTTAAACTTTAAATAAAAGATGTAAATGCAATTGAAATATAGGATACTGCACAAGACATTAAGAAAGTGAAAGGTGTGAAATCAAGAATTTAAAAATAGGAAACATCACGTTAAGGCCGTGGGTGTATCTCAGAGGAAGTTGATACCAGAGCCAAGGGCAGAGCCCAGCTCTAAGTGTGTGCCACAGTAAACAAAGGAGGAGCTGCAATAACCCCATTCTTCATTACACACATACACGAGTGTAGGTAAAGACAAATGAATGCCTGACAGCATAATTCAGTACAAGCAATTTCAGGCCTGACAGTAGAGCTTAGTTACCAGTGCAGAAGTGAGTTGTTACAGTCCTCCACATACGGCACGTATAGAATGGTGGGGGAGTAATACCTGCAGGTTAAACTGGGCTATGTTCCACTACAGGCGTGAATTCCCCCTGAGCAGTACTAGTCAATGCACTGGGGTTCCCCCTCCCCTGCTGAACACACTTTCTGCTAAGCCAGAAAAGGAGAAACCCAGTGCTGGTGTCTGTGTTCGCCAGCTGTGGTGTGAGCCCTCGCTGCAGGCATGTACCACTGGCAGCACACAGCACTTGCCTCTACGAGAATGCTCGCTCCAGCCCAAATCCTCTTTGGAAGTGCTTTTGACAAAAAGGCAGGCTCGCGTTCCAGAGGCTGAAACTGTAGCAGAGTTTCATAATGGGATAACAGAACAGTTGCTGTCCTTAAAAAAAACATTTCACCATCTACCTTAAGTTTCCTCTTTTGTAAATGCAAACAGGAAAACAACTGGTTTGGAGTATTTTTGTTTTCCAAAATGCTTGAACTGAGGAGCCCAGAATAAGTACATGTGTAGGAAACTTTATTCCACTTACTACTTACTCAGACAAATTTATTTTTTTTTATATCAGGGCATTAAAGTTACCACGTGAGTAAGTCTTCTAAGTGCAGCCTTTCCTTACTTGTAAAGAAATTCTTTATTTCAAAATGTTTCAAAAAATACTCCAAAATAGTAATGTGAAGTTTTACAGACTATCTCTAGTGAAGCTATTTACGCATTTGAGAGTTCTACAATTAAGCAGTTTTGGGTATCAGTACACAAAGATCCTTTGTTTGCCCCTTTTTAAATAGGGACCTGCTTACACTTGGTTTCTACAAGAAGTGACGTGCATCTCACATACCTAGTTTAGGTGTTTACTCACCCGTAATAATTTTGCAAGTGTGGTCACTTGCTCACTCCTTTTGTGTGGAAGCTTACACAATCATCATCTTCATTCTGAAAGAGGAAAGCAGGGGAGGACACTGCTCTCAATGACTTGGCCTTCAGCCTGCGTTCTCCCATTCTCAGGGGAGGTCTCCATCAGGTGACTTTCTCCTCCAGAGTCGAAATAGTCAGTCTGGGCCACATGCGAGCATGGGGCATCCATCTCTCCTGACAATGTAGACTTAAAAATGAGTCACAGTGCAGGGAGAAGTACTACCAGGCTCTCACATCAACATTTTCATGAAAAAGATAAATCAAATTGGTCCAAGAAGCTCTTATCTTCTGCATTTGTCAACCTTTCTCTTCTAGTAAAGAGCACCAAGAGCATCTCCATACACCCTCAGCTTCAGATGAGAGAGAGACCAATTTTAATGTATACCCAATTTGTGATCAGTTAATACAACTTAAATTACTCACCCTTAAGTTCTTATGTAGCCTGCTACACATAACTAGACACAAGCTTTAAATTCTAAAACCCATCTGTAAATTGGCAACAAAATCTCAAGTCCAGACAAAGGAACAGACCTTTGCAACTTCTCTTGCAAACTGTGGCAGCATGCTTTATATCTTTAATTACAGAAAATTTAAAAAATAACTTTTGAATTCAGAGATTATTTTATTCTCCATTCATCTCATTTTGTGTATTTCAGTTAAATTCCACACAGAGGGGTACAGATGACAAGTCTGTTTAAATCAAGTCAAATCAAAGTTGGATATAAAATTTGAAAAGTTCATTTTAAGTTTTAACTACACATTTGAAGTAAGCTTCTGTCTTTTTTTCTTAATTCCAGTTGCTCTGTATTCTTCTCTTTGCTTCAAATATTCTGTTTTGCATTCTTCATAGAATAATGGATCAGAATAGCTACAAGACAGACAAATGCATAATACTGGTTTTCATCTTGGAATATGGAACAGATGCTGCATTAATAGCACTCATAACTTAACTTCTTTTCACACCCGGAGAAAACTTGCCTGCCTTCAATAATAAAATACCTTTTTTTATAAAGTACATAAGCAGTTTCAGTTATCTTTGTAAACTCTAAATACTGAGTTAGTCTGCATTCTCTCATGATGTTCCTCTCTCTTGAGCCATAGTCCTTCTCAAGCCTCTACAGTGAAGCCATGAAGAAGAAAGGTAAAAAAAGGGAAAGACATTTGGTAGTTCAGTTCAGGGAAATGATTTGTTGTTAGTGCAGTTAGCTTCCTCAGCATGGCAATCTGCTGGACTACACTTACATTTTTTATGCACCCAAGCAACTACTGGGAACAGGTTCAAGTGTATGTCTCAAACCGTACACGTGTCAGTCCTTCATCAATAAATTCAATTTACTTTTCTCATAATTTTGATTTTAAGTATAATTATTCAAGCCCTAAATGTTTGGGTTTTTTTCAGTAGTGTGTATTTAGTTTGGGTGTTACTGTGTTGTTTTGTTTTGTTTTTAGAAAGGCCTAATTCAATGCATGGAGGTACAGACAAATAAAACTGAGTAACTCCAGCAAGTTCTCACTGCAGTTAGGCCTGAACTCTTGCCTGGCTGCACATGTTTTTTCATCAATTCCAAAATACTTGAGAATAACTGTCACTAGTTCAAAGGCATTTAACCTTTTCCTCTGGTTTAACAGGGCAGGACGCACATTCCACCGAAAACCAAACTAACCTCCTTCTCCCCCCAGTCAAACTCAAAAAATCCCCAGCCCTCACCCAGGGAAATTCAAGAATCTAACGCTTCTGCCTGATGGCACTGGGGATAAATGGGGACTTCCAAAAGAGACATTTCAATCCAGCATGGCATCAAGTTGACCTCTCTAATATCTAATGATGTCCCATTGCTGCTGCTATTGCTGTTCACAACAGCAGGACGCTTTCGGGACCAAGGCTAAATCTTAAGAAACAGTTCAAGGAGCAAAGTCAAAACAAACATACCCTGTCTCACTTAAGAGGGTATGAAGGGGCTTCTACTGCTCACCCCCATCCCCACACATGTAATTCAGTGTAGTGAATACAGGGTTGTATGTCGTCTGGGCTGAAAATCTAGATCTGTCACCATTTAAATCACGAAGAAAGTCTTTCTAGCCATAAGACAGCTTTATCAAAGCTTTTTTAACAGAAATCAGATCTTGTCAGGTAGGGCCCTGACCATCACATTTTTTTCTAAAGCAAAGATATAACTTTTAGAAAATACATCAAAGTCACTAACCTTGCAAAACCCTTTTGAGAAGATTTAAGATTTCTACTCATTTCTAGATTAGTATAAGCCGTGCAACAACAAAAAAAAAAAACAACAAAAACTCATGAGGGACTTACTAGCCAACCAGACAATCTTTCAGTGCTGTGTTCTCTTGCCGACACTTCACCACCATAAGAAGACCAGTTTCTTGACAGCATTTAGTAAACGCTGGGAAAAAAGAAAAAAAATACCACAAACTAAATTAAAGTTAGAAAAAGGACAATTGGTAAATAAATCCTCCTATATGTATACTATTCAATACAAAAAAAACCCTCACAAACCAGATCTATTATTAATATAACCATAGTTGGCCTGGAGTCTCATACCGTTTGTAAGGTCTTTGTCACTTGTTTAGCAATGAGATTTTAATTGGGATTCTCCCCTCATATCATATATCATGTTCACACACATACTGCTGTTGCTAATACCAACAAATTTCTGAAGTTACTCTTGCAGCAAATCCATGATTCTTGTGCCCGCTTTTCATACCGACTACTCAGGGCTATCACAGCAAAACAAAGGGAAGCAGGAAAAATTAGGTAAGCCAGGGTTGAAATGTTTTGAAATTACTGAAGCACATTTGTATCTTCAAATTAAGAGGGCAGTAATGTTGATAGCAACTACTGTCTCAAAGAAATGCCACTGGCAATCACCTCCTGTGAAGGTTCCCTTGGGACAGCAGATTAGAAACTGTGAGGTCGTGGTTCTTCCCTGGCATTTCCAAAAATCTGCCCTGGGAGCGTAAGGAGAGATTGTACTCCGTGGCACTGGAGTGCTCCAAGAAAGACTGCTATCTACGTTGTTTAGTGGCCTTCTGTTCTTCAGCTGTTCTTCACTACGGAGTTTCTTTTAAGTCCAAACGGCTAGTAAAAAGCATTTCCCCACAAAAATACTGATGATGATCTACATTTCTGGGATCATGACCTCTGGCATTTAGGAACAAGGGAATATAAAAGGGAGAAGAGACAATGATCTGTCTCTTCCTAATCTGTTTGCTCAATGATGTGAAAGTACCTGCTCAGTCTTAAGGGTCTTGAGACTTAAAAACAAGTCAATGAGATACTGAAACAGAACAGCAAAGTCATGGTAAAGGCTGTGGTTTTCATCTGGGAGTAACTAAAATTATGCCTCATCATTACCAGCATCCTGTACAGATGTTTCACTAAATAATAACTCTAGGTAAGAATTAGCTGTTATTCCTATCAGAAGATTTCAAACTGTTTTGTTATAAGGGGTCTGAGTTAGTAATCATATGCATTTAACAGGTGGAAAAGAGAGATAGAAAAAGAGAGTGGGAGAGAGAGAGAAAGCCAATTGTCTGAGATCAACCAGTAGCCAGGTCAAGAACAAAGTCAAATCTACCGTGTCCCTTCCAGAGTTCCATCCGTTTTTCCTCTTCTTGAGTTTTTGCTGGTAGTGATTTAATATCCAGCAAATTTAGGGCATACAAAAATTGTTATATTCTTGCACATCTTTAGCAAAACTTACAGCTAATCCAGTGACATCAAAACTTAATGATGCTACATCATACAAAGGGTAAATCACATTATCTATACTCAGTGTATACGTACACTGAGTATGTTTACATAGAGTATATGCATATTGAGTATCACAGGTATATATATATGCTCAATGCATTGCTCTTACTCTGTTTTGTCCAAAAACTTGCACTTCATGTACTGATGCTAGAATCTTCCACTTTTTGTACACAGCGATCAGATATGTAATATTTACAGAAATAGCAACTTTTTTTTATCACTTCCATTCTTTAAGCTTACTGTATAGACACACCTTCTGAAGTCACGCTGGGCATCACAAAGGCACCTCAGGCACCTGCAAGCTATTGACCATGTGAAAATATGGGCGCGACTGTCAAACATACCAACGGTACCGTAGTCCTGTACCTGTCCTTGTATGCTTTTAAGACATTTAGCTGAAGTTTCAGGTTTGCCTACTAAAGTAACTGTTGATCCTGTACCAGTGATGTAACTCCCAGTACATCAAAACTTAAATAAACAAGAAAACAGAGATTTGTGCCTATGAAAGCAGCAATCCTGTCCTTTGCTCGTAGCAAATGCCCACTGAAACGAGCATTAAGCAATCGCAGACCTCAGTGGAACAAAATCCACCTTCTAGTACCCTGGATGCTACTGGCAAGACTTTAAGAAGAAAGTGATCCAACAGCTGCACGCAACCCCTAGCTGAGGTTAATCTGCTTGCCCACGGCTGTATTAATTAGGCTTTTGATAAAATAATTTACAAAAAGTTGTGTTTGCTGGAAGTGTTGATGACAGTCTTAAGTGTCCTTACGCTGCCAAGCTTACACGTATCTTTGCAAACCTTACACATATCTTTGCAAAACTTTGCAAAGAATTGACATTTATCTACTTTGAACATACTATTGATGAACACTTAAAATGTTCTTCAACATAGCACCTAATGTTATACAGCGGTAACGTCACCATACGCCACCTGAAAATGTACCAGATTAAAGTATGCAAGATATGGGTTTAAATTAACCAGTTAATTACCAGCTGGGAAGATACTGTAACCTGTGCTCAAAGGTATCTGTTAACAACCGTACTCAGTTTCTAAGATCTCACTTCATATCTGTTTTAGACCTAAAATCATCCATATGCACATGCACAACTTTGAGGATACTTCTGGACAGCTGAAGTTGCTGTGTGAGCTCAGAACAATACCAGGAATGTGTTATCAGGTTATCAAAATGTACCTTTGGTTTTTAAAGGTGAATCTGACGTTTCTTCTGTTCTTTCGTGGACTGTTTACACTGAATGTCCCTACATCAGCATCTCAGAAAAATCATACCTATTATCACATTCTAAAAATGTCTTTTCTGGGAAAAACATCAGAAGCCTTTGAAAGCTTATAGTTTGTCTAGTGACCAGTTTGATTTCTGCTCTCTACAGGCACTTCCTTAAGTGCTGTGCTGGGTTTTTTTTGTAGCAATCACTCCTTCTGGAAGCTGTGAAGTAAAAAAAAACACTGAAGACAACGGGAGGTCCCTCTCACTTGTTAGCTCACCAGTCTTGATTGGTTAAAGGCGTGATGTCCCAGTGAACAAAACCTGAACTGCAATTGCAAGCATTCCCTGGCTTCAGAAGGCCCGGCTTGCGGTACGTGGCCTGGCACTGTTGCAAAACAATAAAGCTGCTTCCAGCTATCTTAGCTTTAACATTGCTGATGCTTAACAACAGAGGGGGAAAAAAGGAGCAGGTTAAAGCATATTGGGCATCCTCGTACGAGCACACAAAACTCAATTGTTCCTCTCTCCTCTTACTTCCAGCACTTTAAAAGTCCTTTGGCAGTCATGAAGGACTGTGGTGCAGGATAGGTTTAGTTGTAAATGTTTACCAGAGACCTTACAGGAGTCTGGAGAATGTTGCTTTATTTTTAATTATGCCCTGTCTTGCTCACACCTCTTCCATGAAACAAAACATCTCAATGTTGAGCAGCACAAAGAGTGTTAGAACTACTGGTTTGAAGAATAATCTCACAAATAGCGCACAATAGTTTCAGATATAATCTCAAACCAAGAATTAATCTCCATCTCCCTAATCTTGACAATCACCACTCATTCCTCACTTGAGCAGTATCTGCATTGTAGACCAAAGCTCCAGTGTGCATAGCAAGATACCACAAAAGGAGCAGATACGCAGGATCTGATTACAAACCCATTGTAGTTTAACACTTCAGCAGCTACGAGCGGTAATCGGAACACTGGGGAACCCGGTCTCACACTCAAACGAACCTGCTTCCTGGTACTGCATGATACAAAGAACAATTGCTCTTTCAGAACAGAACTGATCTTTTTGAAATCTTGCGCATCACCCAATCTACAACTTTAGCAAATGGCTTTCCATGACTTTACAAGCTCATGGGCTGATAAAATGTTTTCTTTCTCTTTGCAAGCAGCAAGCTACCAAAACAACCTGAAGCTGCAGCGAAACCAGAAGCAAATGTGGGTAAGTCTGCAAATTCAGTGCAGATTGTAACAGAACAGAAAGAAATGTTTCAAACAAACAATAAGAGTTATCCCCAATATTTACAAATACAAGCTAAATATAATGAGGGACAGAGCTCAACACAACAGGAGTGAAAATGCCTTGTTACAAAGGGGAAAAAAAACTTGCCCTCCACAAAACGAACCCTGATGAGGCTTTGCCAGGACAGCTACGTATATCCGTCGCTGAATGCTCTATGCACAGATCCAGTACTGCGTCAAAGAGCTGCAGGTGCCTATCAGTTACCACGGAAACTAGCTATGGACTCCTCTTTCACCTGCAGCAGTTACGGTTCGGTTCATGACATCGTATCTGACATAAGTTAGCCCCACAGGCTTTTCCCCATGCCATAGGACTTGGCTCAGACACACACTGAGCAAAGAACTCTTCTCAAGGATACAGCTCACAAATTGTTCACCGAATAGTTCATCGCTGATTCGAGGCCAGATTTACTCTTCTTCCTCTCAACGAAGAAAGCTTTGCGCTTCTGTTGTAAGGCAAATCCAAAATTAGTTTTGGGCACAGTTCTGAGAATTTTAAGTCTCATTACTTTTTGGCCATTACAGCCACGTAGAGAGATTTTAACTGCTTCAGCAAGCTTGCAATTTAGTACCTTCTCTAAATCAACCAAGTGTGTAAGGCCAAACAGCATTGAAGGTCTGCTTTCGGCTGAACAATCATATCTGAATACAGAGCAATTCAGTTTTGCCAGTTCTCACCTGCTAACTATGGCATGCTACCATACAGAAGTGATCTGCCCATGATGGAAAGACCACTTAGCTCCTTTGAATCATAGAATCATAGAATTGTTAAGGTTGGAAGGGACCTTTAAGATGGACGTGAGGACTTTGTGGCAGAGGTCAGCGATGAGCCCTTCCACAGACTGACTCTTCGGCAGAGAGCAGCTCAGGGAAGCTGCTGAGTTTGGTCCCCAGCACCTCCAGATCTCCAACTGCCCAGGATCCAAGAGCAGTATTCCACTGAGTCTCCATATCTCAACTTATCTACTAGAGGAAGCAGGACTCGGAAAACAAGGGCAAAACCAGCTGCTCTGGTAGATCCGGGCACATGTAAGGTCGCAGAACAACGGAAGAAAGAGCTTTTAAAAAGTCTTCTAAAATTATTTCTAAAGCTGTCTGGACATGCATGGGTTTTTTTAATATAAAAAGTCTATTTCGAGTCTTTGTATAGTTCTGTTGAGATACAGAATTATACAAATAATATTGGAAGTATCTAGAATTATTTGTTAATGTTTGACTATGATGGTTGATTAAGAACTGCTTTAAGATACAGGGCACATTTTTTAAGGTTTCTTTGATAATTAGCTCAAAGGTTGACACAGTAAAGAACTTTGTTTACAAAGATCTTTACAGTCCACATAAATCTTTGTTGAAAAATAGTCAGTATCTAAGAAGAATGTGTTTCTTTAGTATTTTTAATAGCTTTTTCCACCAACTCAGTTTTATAACTTTACTAAAAAATAATATGGGAAGCAGACGGAAACCAAAGTGAAACTGGGTAACAGTTCACTTATCTCAGAATAAAGACTGGATAAATGATTTCTCTATCTACCCAAGCAAAGAGGCATACTGAATAATCAGCACATTAAAGTGTTGATTTTTCAGACTTTAAAAGATCAGATACTTTACCAGAAAGTTAGTTACAACAAAGTTGGTGGAGGTCCACTGACAGATGTCTTCGTACATACACTTCTTAATTAAAAAAAAAAAGGAAATAAAAAGCCAGGGTACTGCCCATTTTCATCTTAGACCAAATTCATAGGTTCAAGAAGTATTTGCTCCCATATGATGAAATTATAGTTTATATACTTGTAGGATTTTGACCCAAAGGGACAAATCAACATCTGGCATAGCAGAGAGCCACAGCTCTGCTACATAAAGATAATTTGCTTCCACACCATTAAACCAGACAAGGTTAAATTCAACATTCTTAACGTCAGTGTCTCCAGACCTACAAATGGTGGACAACAAAAACAACGCAACATATTTAAGATGCAATTGTTCTTTATGTAGCCTACAACACCTCCACCTCCAAGCAGAGGTAGGTTGGTCTCTTCACTGTGCTGCATTCAAAATGAAATGGCAAAATCTGTGTGTTGGGCTGCAGAAGTTTCAGTTACATATATGTAAAGGAAAGACTTTACAGAAAAAACTGTAACGCCCTGCCCCAAGCATTAAAAATATCAGAAAGATTTTATTTTTTTGTCATTTAATAAAGGGGAACAACCAGAAAGAAGCAGACTATATTTGTAGGGGATTTTTTAAAGGTGTTTTTTGTTACTTTAAATATTTAAAAATATTAGATACTTAATTATTTATTTCTGCAAACATGAAAGTCTTTCCACTTGCAAAGCAAAAGAAGAACAGGAAGTGTTTGGGACTTATCTCCAGACAACCAGCTGCATGGAATCTGTGTTGATATAACAATGCAAAAGGATCATCATTATTATTTTCAGTATATGAACTGTGTGTAGCATGAAGGCTATTTCTGAAAGTTCATTTTTTGCAGATCCAGATTATAACTATAGTTGGCACTTTCATATTGACTCATATTGCAAAGTGTTGTGCAATTCATATATTAGAACTGCAGTTTTATTAAACATAATTATGTACCTATTTTGCTGATGTTCTTGTACACAAAATAAATCAAATATTCCCCATTATCAAGATAAATTGATCCTCTCAGGTCTGGCTCTAGTTTATTTAAAGACTTTACAATTTTACTACTTAAGAGAAAGTCCTACAGAGGTGTTATCTCACCATTTATATTTTCTCAACACTTATGATACTGCTATCACACTCTTAAAATAAAAAAAAAAAAAAGCTTGTATCATGATCCACCAGGCTTATGTTCCATTCCTGGGGCAGGTTTTTTTCTTTACACAAAAGAGGAAATAGTTTTGTCCAATGATGGGGTCATTCCTTGAGCTCTGCTGCTGGGTGGAGAAAAGATGCCCAAGTATCAATGGGGATTCGGGGGGGCAGTGGTGGAAAGAAGAGGAAACAGTTCCTTTTAAAATGTAAACGAGGACAAGATTTTAAAATCTATGTTTGTAAACCATGTACAAAAACATTAAAATGACACAAAACATCATCAGCAAGATTTTATGGCAAAGCTATTATACTTTTAATTTTGTATTAAACTGTGATTTATTAGCTTGTTACTTTGAAGATTACTCAGTATGCACAGAACAGATTACTGGTGCATTTAATGAGCCAGAGGAAGTAGTAGGATGAACATGAAAAGATTGTTTTACATTGTAGTGTATGAGCTATTTGATATTTCTAACACAGTACAAAAGAAAGCTTCTCTGTAGATTGATCATGGTTCAGTTAACATCACTGAATATCTAATACCTCCAACTCAATTAATTCTCACCTGATTAAGATCAGTCTGATATTCAAACTAAATCATCTCTCCAGTCAAGTAGAAATCAATATTTCTGATTTTACTTTTAAATTACAATAACAAATAAAATAATGCATCGTCAGTATGCCAGGAATAGCTTTCCTATTCCAGTCTACTATGGCATGCATAACACAGCTGATTAAAGAATTATTCTAATTTGAGCAACAATATATATAAGACAGATTAATTTGAATAGAGGAAGATAGCATGAAATAATTAAATGCATCTTATATAGGGCAAAGAGAAAATTGACATAAAATAACCTTGATTCTTTCAAGTGAACCTCTGTTATCGGATCAAATACTTTGTCTCCACAAATATTCATTTGCTATAACATAAAAATAATCATATACTTTCCATTTTCCTGCCCATCATCACCCCCCAACCCAAAAAGCTGCTCCATTTCAGCTTTTGTAGCTCCAGCATACTCCTGGGGGCATCTGTCCTGGGGCAGATGATCACTGTGTAGTAGCAGACAACACAGGACTGGGGAGAAACGATGACTCCGGGAATTTTAGGGAAGGGATATTCACTGCGTTAAAGCTCTCTCCTCCTGCCCAATCTTTCCCAGCATGCTCTCAGCATGGAAAACAGCTTTGTATTAAAGTACACAGTACAAATACAGGATCCTCCAGTAGACTACAGCATCTCTTGCACTCCAGTATGAAATGCTGAGAAGTCACTCGTCTCATGATTGAGAGGTGAACATACAGGAGGAGAGAATTGTCAGGAAGGCAGACAGCACAACAGTGATCTGCAGACGAATAGTATTTCCCCCAAAAACCAGAAATTGTTTCTCTAAACACATTGCCTTGGGGTAAAGAATACATGTTATCAATATCCTAGAAACAAATCTGAAGACTTTGCTTTAGGGGACATTTACAATTAGAGATGAGAAAATAACATACTGAATCAGACAAAGGGCCCATTTGTCCTGTATATCTTCTTTCTCAGCAGCCAGTAATAGCTGCTTCAGAAAAAGGTGCCAGAAAGTCTTCATTATGGAAAGACATTTTCTCAAGTGAAGTTTCTTCCTAACTCCTACTAACTGTAAGCTTGGCGTATACCTTGAAACATAAAGTTCTCTCATGCCTTTCAAAACCCTTACGATCGCTTGCACAGTGGGTCTAAACTGACAAGCCTCCGAGAGAAGAGAAGGAAGAAAGGGGAAAAAAACACCCCAGTGTCAAAAAGGCATATGCTAGCCTGAATTCCTTCAACATCTATCTGCCCCAGCTTGCTTAAGTCCTGCTGAAGTCCCAGCTACTGCAATTGTGCTTATCTGTGTCATACCACGGATGCCTCTTTCACTAGCGAGTTTTCAAAATCCTGCTGCAAAAATTAATCGGTCTCAAAGTATCCCTGACTGATGTAGAATAGACCAAAGCAATAGGGAGGAAAGGCACTCTGCACAGATCAAAAACATTTTGGGGGTTGTTTTTTGCTACTTGCTCTGTAAATGCTATCTACCTTCACTTAGAAGCAACAGTCTTCAAAGTTTTTCTCTCTTAAATGCATAGCTACTACGTTTCTGGGTTTGGTCAACTGCTTACACCTGGCAAGAGCATTTCTTTTCTGGAATTAAGGCTTAGAAGGGGCTTTTCAAATGAATATAGGAAATCAATGGCTTAAACTTTTTGTTTCAAAAGTTATAAAAAGACTATTGATTTCTCATTTGGGTTTTTTTAGAAACTACACCACCACACCAATTCTGAAGACACATGTACGGCATGTACGGATTCTCCAATATCACTTAATTGAAAACAGAAGTCACCGCTCAGCTGCTGATCTACTTTTTATTACAGAAACATTAGCAGGGTTTCTGTTGTTTTCAAAGGCAACAATTATTAAAGACCAAATTTCTGGAAAAAAGGAGGAACTAGCATTAAGGAATGACAAGTAAATCCAAGAAAGCCATGAACGATGAAGACACAGTCCTATTCCTGTATGATGCAGAGGCTCGCGCTGGGGGAACCTCTCTCATCTGACTCACTGTACATGCTCTGTAGTCTAAAATTTGCTCCCACTCGGACTGAGAATTGTGGATGTTTGTCAGAAGTATACCCAGAAATCCCAAGCAACAGCAGGGAACTACTTCTGTCTGTCTCAATTAACCCACACTTGTCCACAGCAGATTGTTGGACCTTTTCTTCCTAATTTCATAATGAGCACTAAGAGACAGAGAATGAAACTGAAAAGCAGCAGGTTTAAGAAAGAGAAAAATTGTTTTGTTTAAAAAAAAAAAAAAAAAGACTGGAAGAGGAACACGGCCAAACACAGTAATTCAAGCCAACCCAATCTGTACAACTAACAAAAAATAGACAAATACTTAAAACTGTTAACAAAAATATGCCAGATTAAAGTAATTAGAGTTAAAAAACAGACTTACGAAAAAATATACACATGCAATCTCACGGTATTTTCAGCAGCTCCTAGTTTTGCCACTTGGACAAGGACAGGTCAGCTCTCATTCTACTTTTCTGTACCAGTTCTGCACACATGAGATCTGACCAAAATGACTTTTGGGGGACAAGCAGCAGAAAGATTAAAGTTAGTTTTCAGTTTAATAAGAATTCTGAATGCACGCATGAAACTTGACTAGGGAAAGCATTTTCCTAAGTAATCACAAAGCCAGGAAAGATGATTGTTAAAAAATGTACACCTTCAAATGTCAGATAGTACTTTCCTGACTATCGCTGAATGCTGATGAAATGCTGTGGTAATCCTAATTTATTAGTAATATGCGTTTAGTCATTAGAATATCAACAGAACTTGGACTTCAATAGCAAATGGATATCTGGTACACATGATGCAGAGAAATACCTACTTGTTAGCTTTAGTGTAGGGAGCACAAGCTTGACCTGATCTGATCTCCCATCCTGGATTTCCAGAGTTGTCAGCATTTTTGTATGCATGTGTACACACACATATAAATATGTGAGTGTGTGTGTGTGTGTATTTAGCCCCAAACACACAGAAGCACAGTACACTGTCACATTTATGAAGTAAGTTCCAGCAACCCAGCTCTTTAACAGCCAAGACACAAGTCCTCCTGCCTCTGACTAAGCAAGACACCCAGAGCACAGCAGTACAAAGGAGAGGGTTGTGTCCTCAGAAGACAGGGGAGAAATAGCAAGGGCATAAAACTATTACGTATAAGGCTTTGCAGCTACTGTACTTTGTCAGGCAAGGCAGATTTAAGTGCTCAAAGATGACAATCTGCTGGGGTATTCAGGCAGATTTGTCAAGAAAAGCAGACCTCCTTTTCTTTCCATTGAAATTACAAAAAAAAATAATTTTAAGCAAACACATTGCTGTGAAACAGTTTACTTGCATAAATCATGATTTGTCTACTAAAGATACTTGCTTTAGCAGTGTTCTTGTCAAGTACAAGCTTTGCCTTCTGTATAAGGTTTCAGGTAAAGCATGCCCAACGAGCACAGCCACCCAGTTAAACTGCACTGTTTTTAAAGAACTGCTTCCTTTAAGACTGACTTGATCTAATTTTCCTCCCACCCTGCAGTAAGTATCTCTGACATCTAGCGTTACCATACCAGGCGCTGGAAGAGGCAGAACTGGAACAAATGCAAGTTCCCCCATGGCTACTGTCTGTCACTGCCTGCTTCTATATAAACAAGTGCATCCAACTTGAGCTGCAGAGAGTTGCCACGCTGCTGCTTATCCTCCCACCTTCTTCGGCAGCTGCTGAGCCACACAGGGACAGCTGAGAAGTTAGCATAACAGATGATTAAAAGAAACAACATCCCCCTCCCTCTGTCCCATAGTGACTGACTTCTTAGCTGAACTCCAAAGTTAAAAAAAATAGATCTATTTATAAAAGACAGAGTCACCGAGTGGCAGAAATAGCAGTAACGTCCTTCGGCCACACGGTGGAGATAGAGCAGGTCATTTATGTAACTCAAGAGGCAATTACACAGCTATACCACCATGACACCAGCTCTAATTTACAGCATGCCGTTTGGGGGATATTTTTCTCCCCCTCAGTTCAATTTCCAAAAGTATGATTTTACTCAAAGTTCCAATACCGAAGGGTTTATCATTATTATTAGTTCTCCCTCCTCGGTATGAAACAAAATATCCTCTAAGCGAAAGTGAAACCGACTTCAGGGTTCCAGCTGGAGGGTGAGGGTGGGATGGGGCATACAGGATGGGGTCAAAAATTCAGGCCTTCTGCATACTCCAACAAAGATGCAATATTAAAGATTAATACACTTATGCTCTTTTAAAAGAGGAAGTGACTTCCCCTTACAGGTCACAATTCATCCTATATTCCTTCCCAACCATCAGTCCAGCATCTCCAAAACAGCCTACCGTGCACTTACCTTAGTTTGCTGTACATGTTTAGTCTCTCTCTTTTTTCAAAAATTACTAGCCTTCAGTGTATACCGGTGTGGAGGTGTGGGAAGAAGTCCTACTGAATGAGGTACTATACAGCATTTGTAAGCATGACAGAACCAGAAGTGCAATTTTTCAGGGAAAAAAAAAAAAAAGTGCTATGTCTATATTCTGAACTATATATTGAAGAG
Source organism: Ibidorhyncha struthersii (assembly GCA_013398815.1). Taxonomy (NCBI): domain Eukaryota; kingdom Metazoa; phylum Chordata; class Aves; order Charadriiformes; family Charadriidae; genus Ibidorhyncha; species Ibidorhyncha struthersii. The sequence goes on along the minus strand of VZSZ01008930.1, from coordinate 223,809 downwards.
CAACTTGACACTTTGCAATGGTGGCCATAGTGTGATAAAATATGTATAATTACTTTTTCAGAAGCAAGTGCATCGTTGACTATGTAGGCAGTCAGAGTTTCAGACTTCCCTATTCATTTCATGATTTTGAAGATGTGAGTTTTAACAACGTGACAAGAAAGCACACTACCAAAGGTTAGCAAGATCTGGAAATTTGGTAGTAACTGTATAACTTTTATCTGCCATCTTCTGTAAATCAGTACTTGTTTTAAAATAAATGACTGCAATAACCAGGTAACTAAAAAGGCCTGAGCACCAGACAGCAAATAATCCGGCCACCATACTTTTCCTATATCTTTGAAACTGTTGCACAAAAGCTCTTTCAACTGACAAAGCACTACAACTCAGTATTTTGTTCAGGTCCTAGAAAATTCTGCATGAGCTGTGAGCGCTACATGCAGCCCTGCAGGAATAGGGCAATTACGATGCTCCCCTTGATCAGGAACTCCCCTATGCCACACACCTTCCCTGGGCTAGTACTACACACTTTCTTCACACTTTTCAGAGACATTAAACTGAACTTTACCAAGTCTATTCAGAACAATGCAAGACCGGCAGCTTACTACAGCCATACTTACAGAGCAGAGCAGTTCAGTTCTGGACCAAAAGCTTGCGTAAAGATCACAATCAGCTCAGGTGCTTCTGCTCACGGAGAGAAACTGATCAGGGAAGGGAGGAAAAAATCCTAAAAACAACCAACACACCCTTCCCCTCTAACCTACCATGCCTTTTGGTCCGATGCACAGCTTCCAGGAATCATTCACTGCCCAAGCAGATTGGGCATGGACATCAAGCATCAGAGAGCAGGAGAAGGCGGAACTGATGATCTAAAAGCTCTGTTGATAGAGCCATTTGTTTTGACAAGGAAGCACCAGGCTGAAGCTGTGATGTCATGCTCACGCATACAGCAGACACAACCAAGCAGATATTTCTGTGATGCTACTGGCAGTCAGAATCAAACAGTACCAGGCCAAAAAATTCTACATGTGTAAGGCGTTCTATTAATAAACCTGATTATATAGAGAAATTAAGATATGTGGCCATTTCTCCATAGCAAAGGTTAATTTTGAAGACAGTGAAAGGAAATACTTGTAGACAGAAGATTTACAAACAAGCCTTTGACAAATCCACAAAGCAAATCAAAATGCACCAGGACATCTTCGTCAGCTACGAAAGTCCCTCGAAAAAAAGGAACTGTTCTTCAGTGTAAGGCTTAATGGGCAAACAGCATAAAATTCTGTATAACACCACAGACTTTACTTGCACTAATTCAGGTTAGTTTGGTATAATGAAGCCTCAGGGACAGTGCTCTAACTTCTGACAGTCAACTACACTGTGTTCCTCAAGCTGTATGCACCCACGTACTCAAGTTTGGCAGGAGGTGCTTGTTTAACTGCATCCAAGTATCTGGTCTCTGATGCAAAGAGATTTTAGAGTTATAGTCTCAACACTGTTATGAGAGAAACAGCAAAAATAATCCCATAAATGTGTATTCCATATTTAGAAAAACAACTGCACTTTAAAGAATTTACTTAGCAATCCGTCAAACAAATATTGGCAATGCATCTGCTACAAAGCCATTGGCAAAGGAGACATTAAAAGTTTAGATGAGGAGAAATCTATATGTGGCTTTAGTTCAGCAGCCATTTTAGTCACACTTCTTCCCATGGCATGAGGATATTTCTTATGAAATACATACTACCCAAACAAACAAGAACTACTCAGTTTTTGTAAACTGCTTTCTAAACAAGCAGAAGTTCATTTCTCACAAGTTCAGTCACAGGATCCATAAACAGGGCTCAAGCTGCTGTAAGGCAAGATGTGACAGAAGACCCCTGCGCATTAGCCAGTGGCAGCTGAGGACACTAAGAATTCAAAGCAGCATTCAGTGGCTTCGACACAAGCAGAAACTTACTGAGGGTCTTGATGCTGCCCTTACTGTGGCCACCTCAGCAGCACCATTACATCCCCGTGTAAGCTTTTGTCTTCCGTGTCTACATAGGACTGAAAGCTTTTTGGGACGTATCCCTACTTCTGTGTAAGGGCCATTCCTGGTTGGGACCTCTCAATGCTACGACTGGATGACTGTGAGTACCTTTTCCACTGGTACGCTGAAATTACAAGAACATAATCTGGCTAAAAATCTTTCTTCCATTTTCTGGGTTGTGAACTAAATGAGCTTTACTCACTGAATGCAGATGTACACATGCCTCCACCACCACAGATTTGTCAGTATGTAAGTTTTTCCAAAGACTTCTCTCACCTTTATTCTGAAAGAAAAAAAAAACCCACCCAAAAGCTAGCATATGCTGTATTAATGTAAAACCCCTAGAGGGCAACTAAGCTTCAATTTCAACCTGCATAAATATTCAGCTCCTTAACTAGTTTACAGATTATGTAAACTATTTCCTTCAACCTTGGTTTTTTTTCCCCTCATTTAAAAGAAATGAATCCTTTTCATTCTCAAATCACATTACTGCTGCCTATTTAGTGTAAGTTAATCACCACTGCCCAACCAGAGACTGAGTTCTCAACCCAACAAAGCTCAAATGTGTGCAAAAGAGAACAATAAAGAAAACACATGCAAGGACCTCATTTAAACAAAGGCAAAAAACAAGCATATGAAAGTCTGAAATCACTTTCTTTGCATTAAAGACCTTTAACAATACATCTTGTTTATTATTCAGCTTAGTATTAATTTATTGCGTGGCATCTGTTTTCTTGTACAGCAGACTGGTTGCAAGTCCCAGATTTATGAATTTAAGTTTATACTATTGGGATTATTTGCCTGTTGTCCCCTAAGTACTATGATTTCAGCCTTATATATCGCAAGTATTTGGAGACACAAAAAAAAGCAATTAACAGGAAAAATGTCAAATTAGTTATGGAAAATAATTTAATTTACTCTTCAGTCTTCAACTAGAGTCTAGGCCTGCTGTTAGCGGTGAACGAAAAAAAAAAAGGGAATTTGAGCCATAAAAGTAAAAAACCTTCATTCGATTCCAAGTGTTCTCCCCAAATTTTAAAGTTGGTAACTCCAGCATACGGCTGAGATTTGTTTGTAATGAAGTAGCAGGCACCAACTGCCTTTCCCCTACTTTCCACCAAATCTTGGTGAGAGCTGAAAGGGACTCACTATCCTGCCAGCCCACATCTGCACAGAAGCTGCAAACACACCAACATTTAATGGTAGAGGAGGCACTAACAAATCAATGGGACTCCCAAGCAATGTGGAAGCAACCTGAGACAGGGGGGGGAAAAAAACAGCTCAAAGGAATCCTTACCAAATGCTTACAAAACCCAAGGGTTTCTACACGGCTTTTGCAGGAGATCAAATGCCCTAACAAAAATTCGTAGCATAGCCATCCTTGCTTCATGCATATCAATGCAATGCCACGTATGCATTGACCATGATCGTGCTCCTTCATATACGGTCTTATCCTCATTTACATGTGTGAACAGAGACTAAAATTGACTATCCGTGGAATTCACTTTAGCTGATTTTAGCCACCTAAAATGTACATGTCTGATGTAAGCTGATTCCGGAAGTACCTCGCTCTCCTTCTTGTTGCCTTGACACAGAACAGAGAGTGTGCGCAAGGTACTTCCACAATGCAGTTAGGTCCCACCTAAGAGATTTAAACAGGATGACTGGTTTAGATTAGACAACTTTCAGATGACTAGAACTGGGATGAAATGTCTCCCATCCTAGGTGACTTAACAAAAAATCATAAATGAGTTCAAAGAGCTGACATAAGTCTCCAAGACTAATGCTCCACTCATAAGGGTCTCCTCACTGAACACTGCAGAACAGTATGAAGTAACTTCTGCCACACTGGAGTTTTGAAAGACTGCAGAAGGGAGGAGGGCTAGACACAGTTTCTTACGCACATTCATCCCTTCTGACCTCTTGAAATAGAACAAGCTTTAAGTGATCATCCTGACTTTTTGCCACAAGTTCAGCCAGGGCTTAGAGACTTGAGCACTAGAGAACTGCTAGTACAAAATTTGCCCAAGTAAAAAGTTAATGTGCAATCAGTTCGGGTTTGGACACACAGAACACTGATTACTACTGTATCTCTTTATATGGATGCCCATAGCACATGGTACAACCTAAACTTTAGTACACCAACCTCGTAATCAAACTTAAGACATTGACTATATTGCAAGCAATTATACTTACTGTTACAATTTACCCTTCCTGTGAAATGCATCTGCTTGGACCTGAAGTACAGTAATGCAAACACTAAATTACCTTTAAGTACTTTTAACACACTTACAGAGGTGATTTTTTCGCCTCCTTATTAGAGTGGCTGAATTAGCTTTCAGGCAAGTCAGGTCATTGCAACTCAAACACTAGGGCAATGAAGATACACAATGTCAGGTCTGGAACAAACAGCACTGCACTGAGACCACTGCTTATTCCTCAGAGCAAAAATACTTTTGTGAACTACAAGACCACGAGATCAGAATTAGGTTGCATTAACAGAATCACAGAATCATAGAATGGTTTAGGTTGGAAGGGACCTTCATGATCATCTAGTTCCAACCCCCCTGCCATGGGCCGGGACACCTCTCACTCAACCAGGTTGCTCAAAGCCCCATCCAACCTGGCCCTGAACACTTCTAGGGGTGAGACCTCCACAACTTCCCTGAGCAAACCTAGTAGAGTTTCCCGGAGGATCTGCTCCATGATCTTGCTGGGCACAGAGACTGACCAGCCTGTAGTTCTCCCGGTCTTCCTTTTTCCCCTTTTTCAAAATGGGGGTTACGTTTCCCCTTTTCCAGTCAGCAGGAACTTCACCAGACTGTGACAACTTTTCAAATATAATGGATAGTGGCTTAGCCTCAGCCTTTTCCATCCTGGGTGACCAGGTCTACTGTTTTGTTCCGGAGAGGGCCCGCACCTTCTCTAGTCTTCCTTTTATCACTGACGTACTTATAGAAGTTTTTCTTCTTGCCCTTGATGTCCCTGGCCAGATTTCATTCTATCTGCATTTTAGCTTGCCTAACCTGGAGCCTGACTACTCAGACAGTTTCTCTGTATTTCTCCCAGGCTACCTGTTCTTGCTTCCACCCTCTGTAGGCCTCCTTTTTGCTTTTGAGTGTGTCCAGGAGCTCCTTGTTCATCCATGCAGGCCTCTTGGCTTTTTTTCCCAACCTCCTCTTTGTTGGGATACATCGCTCCAGAGCTTGGAGGAGGTGACCCCTGAATACTAACCAGCTTCCTTGGGCCCCTCTGCCCTCCAAGTGCTTTATCCCATGGTACCCTACCAAGCAGATCTCTCAAGAGGCCAAAGCCTGCTCTCCTTAAGTCCAGGGCAGTGAGCTTGCTGCGCACCCTCCTTGCTGCCCTAAGGATCTTGAAGTCTACCATTTCATGATCACTGCAGCCAAGGCTGCCCTTGAGCTTGACATTCCCCACTAGCCCCTCCTTGTTGGTAAGGACAAGGTCCAGCATAGCTCCTCTCCTCACTGGCTCCTGTGAATTGCCTGTGAAATGTTGCACTGGCTTCCTAAGTGAAACTCATTATCATTTAGAAGAGAACTTCATTCTGTAGCCAGGCCAAATCAGCAATTTTCCACAGAGATGATAGTATATTTTTGTATTTAAAAATCCAACATGGAATCCTAGCTTTCACTAACAATAGCAGTAATGAGACACTAATTAAATTCAGGTACAGAAATGCATATTTGAGTTGTAAGTAATAATCCAGAAGAGAATGGAACTAGCATATTTAACTTAGGGAAAAATAAAAAAAAATTTAAAAAATCACATGCCGTTTTCCTGAAATGATACTTAAACAGCAAGAGCAGAAGAGAAAAAGGTGAGACCAGAACTATTCATCTGAATTACTAATCTTTTGGGAGAATGCAACTAAAGCAAAAGTTGCCAACTCTGTTAAATACCTTCCTTCACAGAAATGAAAAAATTATTTTTTGGGGTTGTAATTAACATAAGTATTCTCTGCCCAACAATGAATGTTTCTCAAAAGTTTATATACGGTCAGTAACTAGTATTTACATGAATTTGATGGCAGAGTGAAGAGGACAGATTCCCCAAATAATATTCTGTTTTAAAACTGATGAAGTTTCATAGTTACTCAACAGATGAAGCAGATGAAAATGAACTTACACAACAGCCCTGCTGAAGCAAGAGGATTCTTTTCCACACCATACTCACTCCCCACAAGGACTTAAAACTTTCTCAAGCTGTTTTAAATGTATAAAATAAAATAAGTTCCATCACATATACATGTACATGTTTTTTTTATTTTCCAACTAGTTAAATCCAGAATAGTTTTCAAAAGTACAAGATGCGGACACCTCTATTACAAACAGAAAGCTGAAGAACCATTAGTACTATTACTCAATAGTAATGAAGCATCATTAGATGTAGATAATACAAAATATTTTAAACATAAGACATTGGATAGAAGTCATTGAAGACACCACAGAAGTTCTGAGCGCTGTTAGAACCCCATTAAAGATTAATTAGTTAATTACTGATTAATTAGTAATTAAATCTTTGGTTATATAACCCCAAACAGTATACATTATTTTATATTCCTCTTTTCCACGTTCTATGGAAAGCAATGGTAAGTTTCTGCTCATTAACTAGATACATGTGGAAGCCTACATAAAGATAATAACGCAAAACAGTGCCTTAAAGTAATATAAGAATGTAAACATTATGGCCCAGCAGAATTTTATCCTGAACTTCCCAGCAGGCAGAAGGAAAATGCCCATTTGAATCCCTGACAGTCTATGTGCTTGTCCTGCTGTACTGGGTCTCAATCAGCATGCCACGTTTCTTCAACTGTGTTGACTTTTGCTTTCAAATATCTCTCTCACTGAGGTGCTTTGCAATCTGGACAGAAACAGGAGGAACATTTCCTGCACATCCAAACTTTGTGCAAGCTGCATTGTTGGGGTAGGAAATGGGATGGCACACAAGACAGGCACCATCTTCTCCAGATTACTATTCTAGAGCCATATCCACGATGGTTATCATGGACAAATTTATGCTGGTGCAAAACCTGTAACACATGGGTTTTCCATATTTAGGAGCTCAATTCCTTCAACAATGTTTAGACTATACTTTTGTTATGCTTCTTAAACAATGAACAGAAGGCACACTGTAAGTTGGAGAGTTTATATACACTAACAAAAAGCATTAAAAAACCCACTCAGAAAACACAAAGCAAAGAAACAAGATGAGGAAATCAGGACAGATGAGGAATGACAAAGATTATTTACACCAGAAAAAAATAAAGAGTACTTTTCATCATTGGCCTTATGAATTATTTTGACTGTATATATATTCACTGTAGAAAATTACAACTCCAAAGGCAGGAAAAAAAAGTAACGGGCAACAAAGTATAATATTTGAAGTTGCAGACTGGTCACTCGTTTACTAGCTACCATTTTCTTCAACCTGAAAGCACTAGTTCTCCCTGTGAATTTAAAAGCAATTTTTTACACTGTGACATTAAGGTTGTTTGGGTTTTTTGTTTTAAATACACCATGCTCCTGAAAACAACTCTGGAATCTCAGGGTCCAACACCTTCCCTAAGCCATCTCAGGAACTCAGCAGTAGAGACAGTTTTCCAGGACGGTTACTGAGCAAGCCTTTTATTTTCCCTTTTCTTTTTTTCCCTTTTTGCCTTTTTCAGACAAATCAGATTGCCCTATTTCTCCCATTCGAAGTGCTGATTTTATTCAGATCACTACCAGGAACATGCCCGATGTCTGAGAACATAAATGCCTTGATATACAAAGAAAAGTTAGTTCAGATATTAAAAAAACCCCGAAAACTTAGAAAAATCAAAACCCATTCTTTGAATAGTAAAAAATAACTAAGCATTGGAAGAGCCTGTCTATAAAAGCTGCAACATTAATCAGATTATAGGACAAACATAGGCATACTAGATAAGGCCACAAGAGAAGATGATGGCTCAAAGTGTCTTCCAAAATTCCTTTCCAGCCCTGCATTCCTCTTACGCGTAATAAATGTGTCTCCCAATGTGGAGGTAATTTTCTAGAGCACTCAGGTTTGACAATTTTGTTACAGAATTGAAGCTAATGCTATTAAAGCACAGTTACACTAGTCCAGATCACCTCAAGAAGTCCTGCTTTCAACTATCTCCTATGTTCTTCCACATAATACACTTCCTATACATTTCCCACATATTAAGCAATAGCATTCAGAAGTAATTTGCCAACACAAGCTGCATCTCCATAAAATGACTTTTAAAAGGTTAGATTGACAGTCTACAGCCACAGATGAGATTACATCTCAAGCCACGCTTTTGGGGTGCTCTTTCACCAACTTCATGAGCATCCCATTACAGTAAAGTGTATAGGATATTACCAAGAAACAAAGCAAGACCTGTATCAAGCCTGGAATGCAAGTGTAATGATGAATTTATACACATAAGCAAACCGTATGATTTAGTGTTTCAAAAAGGACTATTTAAATATCCTTAAAATATGTTGTTGATCTGGAGGCTTGGAGGACATATTTATTTTATATTGAAGAGGAGGAAGAAGAAGAATGACTAGGTATTTCCTTGAGAGATTCTGGATCATAGACAGCAAGAAAGAAGGCCATAAAGTGCAAGATGTTATATGTGACGAAATACATACAAGGAAATCCCGAACTTGATTATTAGAAGTAAAAGAAGGCATTTCAGACTTAAAGAAACCCTTCTTTAAACTCATTTTAGGAAACAGGTAAGAAGGCAGGTCCCTTAATATCAAAATTCCTTACAACTATTTCAACTCCTTTCCAATACAGTGGATATCAAGAGATGAATCTGTTCACTTCATCCAAGGGAAATTTTCACGCACTGCTCTTTTAAACTATCTCCTTCAAAATTCCTAATGTAAGTTCCTTTCCTACTCATTACCCCATCAGAATGATTACCTTCCATCCCTTACATGATTCAAATCCTTTACTAGTATCCTTCTCAAACCTAGAATACAGCAGCTAAATTATTTTCTTGCTCCCTGATCATAAATTTAAAGCCTCATCGATACCTTCAATGCTCTCTACAGCTCTCGTGTTCCTTGTCCATTCCCTTTCACACCCTCTGACCAGCTCTGCAGCTCGATTCCTCATGCAAAACACTTCTCACCTTCTGTCATATGCTTACACTTCATGTAAAGTTATCTAACCTGATCTTAGGCAGCACACGTTCCAGGCGCTCTTTTCTGCAAGGTTCCTTTCTTCTTATTTTTGAGGGTGATAAACTGCTAAAAATAAAATTCAGAGGGATGACAATAGAGCATGTTTTATGACCTTTTATGACCTTTATGACCTGCAGCCTTTACTCCCTTCTCAAGCACCAGATCTGCAAGTAGAATGCTCTTCAGAGCACAGATCTCTCTACTCTTTTTCAGTGCAGCACCACTGAGACAACTATTGGAAAACAATTACAATAGCAACAGAACTAAATTTGGCGGTGGGAAAGAAGGGGAATTTGCCTTTACTAAAAGGACCTGAACAATAATGTACAAGAATGTGGTTTTACTGAGCACCAGACAACATTGTTTCTACTTTAAAAAAAAACTGTGCATTGTCAGTGTTATCACAGGATCCATTAACTTTTATATCAAAGAATAAGTGCTGGATGGACAACTCACTCAATTTAAGCTAAGCAATCTTTAGAACTACTATCCCACATGGAAAAAGAAGTTTAAAATGTTTTCACCCCAAAACAGGATGAAAATTTGAGATTTCATTAAACACACTCTGATATTTCCAGAACATCAAAAAGCATGAAGAACACTTAGAGAACACTTAGATCTTGTTGAAAGTGTGTTTGTTTGCCAAACTGTATTTCAACTTTAACTTGCATTCCCCTATTGCCTCACAAAGCCTGTGATTCCTGCCCTATTTTTTTTTTACTGGCTCTGCTGACCCGTAATAAGCCACTCAAAGATATTTACAACAGGTATAGCTCTCCAGACTACAGGAAATAATGGAGATCAAAACTACAACTCTCATGATGCACTGCCTCATAAATTCAAAGCATATTAGATGAACCTGCAACTACTATTCTGATTCCCATTGAGCTCAACTGGAATTAATACTTAATTGCAGTTTTCGTGATTTGGATAAGCAATTTTCTTTGGCAAACACACTTGCCAACTTCATGCACTTTCTAAAGAATGGTGGACAGAAGTTTTCCCCTATTACCTTACCCTGAATATCATACATTCTTTACCAGGTCAATACATCACTTGTAAGCTATCTGAAAGCTCACTATTTATTGTATTTCTAAATACACAGGAGCTACTTTTTGGACCAAACTAAGTTCTTTTTTCCACTGCTGAACCTAATGGTATCTACACAACACATTCTGACTTCAACTGTTGAAAAATAACCTATTTTCTGTGTGAAAGTAACCCCAGGGTAATATTCATAATTCATATACAATATAAATATTTATACACATGTGAAGGGAATATAGCATGGCCTCTTATAAGTATTAATTTATTTACACAAAGTGCTAACTGTGTTACTGTTGAATATAGTATCTAAGAAGGGTTTATAATCCGAAACTGCAACTACTTAAAACATCATTAAGGACACGCAGTTAAAATAACAGTTACCGTAAGTCACATGTACTGCCATTAACAATGTGTTGCTATGTGCAACTATGCCACAGTAATAAAATACTGTAATACTCTAATACATAAGCTACAGTACCTGTAGGTTATTACCACCATCAACGAACAGATTAAAAAAAAAAAAAAAAAAACAACGCAAGTATGCCCTTACTTGCTGGCAGCAAGGATGACTGACACAGAAGAATCAAGACTTGTCAACTGGGAAAGAAAACTATGAGAATCAGCAAACATCATATATAACATCTAGGGAAAGATACAAACCTGATGTTACTTCGAGGCTGCAACAATAACCAACCTGGCCTCCTGGTTTTGCTGGGAGAAGAACTTGACCATGTCTCCCCTGTCCACTGGCTGCTGTCCTATGGACACTCACCTCACAGACAGTCAGCAAAAGTGGTTCTCTAAGGACTGATCTAAATACCACGAAATACAGGCACATTTGTATTTCTCGATTTTCACAGCTTGCACCAAAATGACCTCACCAGGACCCGAAGACATGGAACCAGCTATTCAACGTAACACTATAGAGTTTACCAGTACAGAACTGGAAATAACTAGAGCACTTAAAAGGTAATCTCAGCCTTACAGAGCCAAACACCAAATGTAACCCAAACAGATTCAGTTCTTTGAAAGTCACAGGATATCCATTAATGCTCACGTCCTTCCTGAAAGAAACAAATTTGAAGAAAGTATGTCAAAGAAGAGACTTTTACACTTTTCTCATCACTGGGCAAGGAATTTCCAGGTACAGAAGTCGTATGAAGAGAGAAGCAATGATCCAGATTTGATGGGGAGTTTGTCAGAGATCAGTTATATGACTAATGGGTAGAAACAACTGATGACCTTGAATCTTAATTTCAAGTCCAACACTTCCAGTAATCCAAGAAGTGGTACAAAAGGGCAACGGCAATTGTTTTTCCCTTTTCTTTATATATAGTTAAAGTACTTCCATTCTGCAGATGTTAAAACACTATCAAGCCACAGTCTGAAAGAACAGTTTTCCTCCTAAAAATGGATCACCAACTTAACACCACAATATAATAATTGTATCTCATCATAAAAGTTGCAAAAGAAGCAATCCTATTGTTCAACCTTCAGTAGTGAGCTTGGTCAGTGCTCTTGTATGAATATTACTGCTATGCACTACAATAATCCAAAAACATGCAGGCATCCTCTATTTAAATCAGCACTTGTTAACATCATGCAATTAATCTATGTTATGTTAATATATTTATGTCAGGCAGGGAAAAGACTTTAAAATTCAGGATCTTAACCAGAAACCAGTAAAATATCTAACTTGAGAAAATCACACTGAAAGAATGGACAAAACATAGGTAACTTATCAAGATTGTTATCTATGAGCTCTGAACTACCAATATCACTTTAATATCTATATATAAAAATCTCTACCAGGTAAGAGAATCAAAACTAAGACAGTATTTGTAGGATATGGCAACCTGGCTGAAATTGATATTCATTAGAGTACTCTTTGCATGAATAGGAGCATTTGGACTCTGTGGTCTTTATCAGAGCCCCAGCTGGTAATGGTTGAAGGTTAATGCCTTACCCCATTCTGTTCAATTTTCTGTCCTAATTAGTCCTCCAAATCTATAGCTGTGAGCACCAAGTGTCTGTGCTCAAAAGAAACTAATTAATGCTAGCAAATTAGATCAAGTCCAAAGATCCAACAGCCAAACTCTTAAATGCTCCTTGTTAATAGGAAGTGTAGCTGTCAATAACTGCTGTTGGTGGCTATAATGAGGCCTCTTTCTTTCATTGAAAGTGATTTCATTTCTCTTTGTCCCTGTAAAAGCTGTTCCATTCCCTAATAAAAAAAAATAAAAAAACCCACACAACTAAGTTGCAGTGGTAAAGCTAGCAGTCTGACCCATTTCTTGCCATCAGCTGGGTTGAAATGACATGGAGGGGGGAAGAAAAAAAAAGTAATCAAATAGGGCAAGTTCCCTCCTCGAACATTTTCTTCGAAGTCCTAACACTAGTTAGAATACTTAAATTTCCATCACCAAGCAACACAATATGCTCTCATATTTCTTTTCTATAAAATCCCCTAAATTAGCTTAGGGTCGTTAATGCTGTAAGTATCATTAAAAAAAAAGACCATGAGATCTAGGATCTCATTTCTTCAAATTGTAATTTACATATAGCTGTTCTCTCTCCCCAGTTTGCTGGAGCAAAGCTCAATATACCATAATCCCTCTAGAGATTGTATTAATTCACATAGTTAAATGTGATGAGAGTTCATTGGAAATATATAGAGCTAAATCATTTTTTCAAAATAAAAGCTATTGTGCGCAAACACGAACATCATATAAAAATTAAGCATCTTACTCTTGAGAAACGCTAGCCAGGGAAAAACACGTAGTAATTTATTACTAGCACTAAACATAGCTGAACACTATCAAAACATCTAAAATAATTTAAATAACTGACAAGTGCACAACATGTACAACAGTAAACAGCTTCATATAGGGTCATGGGGTCACATACAATATGACTATACTGTACTTCAATATTCAGATAATGAATACAGCAGAGAATAACATTTTTCTCCCCTTCTCCACCTGCAGTTTGTGCTGGATTGAACTTACGTTCTCAAACTATATTAACCTTCCTTTCACAAAAATGAAGTTGCAGGTAATAAGGCAGCATTCTTTTTTCATCCTCATAAGAGAAGGCTATTCCAGTCATAAAATCTGTGATTCCTCCCATGTAACATCTTGGCTTTCCATCAAACTCTGAACAATTGCTTACACAATCATGTGTAAGCAATTTCTGGTCACAGCAGCTCAATTAAAAAAAAGTTACCAGGAGTTGTCATCTTAACTCATTGATTTTTATCAATTACTTGATCTTTTGCTTTGGTCAATTAGAATATCACTGTATTCCCAGATACTCCTAAAATATGTGAATTTAAAAAAAAAACCCTCTAAGGACTATATTTTCACAGTGAAGCACAGCAGATGAGCAAAGGTCAGTTACAAATGGCGATTTTAGTTTTAATTTGCTTCAAGAAAGTAAGACTCATCAAAATTTTAAAATGTGAGCTGTCATGTAATTTCCCACTACTATCAGTCTTAGCATCTTCCAGTGTCAACCTCAGTACCATGACTGCAGGTACCAACAGGTTAATCCTCCCCCAGCATTTGGCAAGTTTGCATCAAATAACAGAACTTGGCCTGCAACGCAAAGGAAAGTGAGCAATACCACAGCGTAACATCAAGCTGAAATTTGCTAAGTATTTCACACATTTCATTATCTGCATTTCTGTTAAGAAAGTATATATAACGACCTTTTTAGTGAAGAAGGAATATCTAAAGGTGCGCTTGGGAATTTAAATATGCAGCATCACATGTAGTTCAATCAGAAATTTCTTTGGTTTTATGGGCCTTGATGTGTCAGGTGTAAGGGTCATGGTCTAGAGCAGGTGGCCCCTACGGGGACAGAGATAATGTCAGTGACAGGACTGTTGAGTAACTGCGCATTATCAAAACTCTGGTTGACACTGGTCATGCTCTACTGTAGAGAAGCCTGCAGTAGTGTTGCATCCCATCATTTTCACTAAGTATCAACATGAGCCCTGAGGAAGAGCGGGCTAATGGGGAAACTGGAGAATGGGAGGAGGGTGGCTGCTTGGAAATGTCCTTTTCCAGCCACACTTTCCAAACCATTTTTTAAAGCTTTGCCAAGTACCAAGCATTTTTTCAGCAATGTGAATCCGGTTGCCCTAATTACACAGTTCCTATGGATAACAGAACCAACGTAACAGTTTTCTCCAGGCAATGTTCTCAACGTGGCACAGGTGGAAACATCCCCATTATGTCTCCCCCTCATAAAAATGAAAAAAGAAAAAAAATAAAGGACAGAAAATCTTGTCATCTTGGCCAAATTATTATCTCCCACAACAAGTTTCAAATAAGAAATGGCCACATTCCTGTTTGCAGAGTCACTGGCAGGATCAGGTCTTCAAGCATCCAACTCGTTTTCCTTACTTCACTGCCTTCCTAATGGCAGAACCAGGCTGATTTGAACTATCTATCCCTGTATGCATCCTGGAAAGTGTGTAGCTCAATTTACTACACAAACCTGTGAACCTTACAAACGAGTCACAATTACAGAAGACATTTGCAAGTCATTCTTTGTGACCCTAAAAGGTCTTAACCCAGACCACATATCTGTAGTAGACAACAAAATTTGGAGGAAAAAAGTTTAGCATTAAAACCCCTTCTCTCTGGAGCATGATTGTTCTTCTCCCAGCAAAAAAAGACTGTGAGGTTTTGGAAGGCGAGCAGAATTGCTTTGTAATACAACAAATACACAAAACATTTACAACAAGCATAATACAAATTTATGATCTCATGACTGAGTCAGTGATCTTTGGGGGATCTTAACTTAAGATAACTTCTTCAGGGTCCAAACCCACCACCTGCCAGTCAGCTGTTTCTCTTTTCCAAGCCAAGAAACCTAAAATCAAACGGAATTGCGTGTACAATCCTTGAAGTTTGTTTATTTCCATCAACAGTTCTTCTCCACCCAAACCCATCAAGTTTCAGAATAGGTAACTCTGAACAGCAGAATAGGTGCTCTTAAGAAATGGAACAAACATGTCTGCAGAGATGATCAAGATCAACCAAAGCTCTTGCAGTTTTTTTTAGTGAGTGTCCCTAGTTTCAGAGCAGAAAGCACAGCACAGCTAGATGAAATGACAGAAGTTTTGAAAAGCTAAAGATAACCATTCTGATGAAAAATGTTAACTTCAGGTTTCTGAAATTTGCTACGATTTTGCTTTAAATAAGTTTACTCAAATTAAAATTTTATAACTGGAAATTAAAGAAAAAACTTGATAATTTTAAATGAAAACAGCTTGCTTAAGGAATTATTTCATAAAAGCAATGGATGAGGCAATGGCAAATAAATGCTCCTTTTAGCTACTTCAGTTTGAAAGCACATATACTTATATGCCAAGGACACACTGACAAAGAAATACATGAATTTAATATTATTTCAGACAAACTCATGCTACAGTTTGTACAAAAGTTCCTGTACAACAATGTTGTTGGGTTTTTTTGTTTGCTTGGTTTTTACGACACTTTTGATGCTCCTATAATAGCCCACAATTTCACATAAATACAGTGCATGGATATTAATGCAATAAAGCGTATTTACATAATGGTCATGGAAAATTGACTAGTGTTTTGCAGAAAGCATGTTTACCCTCTTAACAAAATTACAAATATAGTCATTTTCACTGAAAAAGTGCTTGAAAACCTTAAACACAGAAATTATTCTGCAACTGAGATGTACTAAATTCTTGAGAAACACGCAGCACACGCAAGAACTATACTGGAACAATCAAAACCAGTTCAAAGTAAATTTAAATAATAGAAGTAAAATGAAATATGACCAGAATCAATACTTCATTGTTCTTAAAAATTATCAGACGGACACATTTTTGTGATTATTGCATCCCTAAGCTACTCTGGTACGCTAACAACCAAGCACAGCAATGGGTCACCCACTTAACCGTGCTAGGGTAGCAGGATCACCTCTTGAGTTAACAAAACCTTTATTTTTTATTTATGTTTTAACCCTTGGGGTTTCTTTTCCCTGGATGGCTCTTGAACACGTGCTGGACAGGCTGTCATTACTTGCATTATTAGCTCTGATAAGCACACAGCTCTAGGTGGTATAGCTGCAGGCTAAGGTAACGGACTGTATACAGATGGACCCCCATGCTCATGCAGAGAACTATTGAATCTATAGGGGCTCCCCATAGGGACACATATGAACCTGGCATGATCAAGTAAATTGTAAAGGCCCATACTTGTAGAATAGCTTTATTTCCTGTATTACCAATACATTTACCACAATTTCCTAAAGGCAAAATGAAACAAAGGTGTATTAATAAGGGTTGTTCAAACAAAATTAACATAAAGCAGAAAAATCCTACACTGATGGTAAGTTAAATGAGTAGCTATGCCACTTAGTGTAAACAGCACAATTCCGTGCACATGTGTGCACTCTGTAGTACACAAACTGGATTGGGGGAGTTTTGATTACTTAATAACACAGCTTATGTTCATAGTTTACAATTGTTTACAGCATAAAAACCATAGCCTATTTACTCTGATTAACACCTATCCCTACGTACTAACAAGACAAATTTATTCCAGGAGTAATTTCACAATGGGTTTAAGAGATAATAAATTCTCTTGTTCACAAAACTGCTTAAGCTTCATTTCCCGTGGTTTGGTCTCTCCCCTCCCCCTGCCCAGATTAAAAGGTGTACAACAAAATGCTGCCACTGATTTTTTAATAAGGATATCAATGTCAGTTTTGCTTGTCTATTTGATCATAAAAATTGCGTCAGAAATATTCAGTTTCCACCTCTAACTTCCACACAATTTGATCAACACTGCCTTACAGGGGACAGAGGAATGAGGGGGAGACAGATGCATCCACAAACCTCATTTTCCTAAAGATACAAAACTGAACTCAATTCAGGAGAAAGAAGAAAAAAAATATAGCTTTGTCTAACACCGGCAAAAAAAAGCAGCACTTTGCTTTAAAATTTATGGAGGCAAAACCATTTAGAAGCTGCAAGGTAATGGTTTGCAACTCACCACTCAAGAATCTCCAATAACTTTCCGTGGCAGCAGCCGATAAGATGCTGAAAGTCCTCATCTTCCACATCTTCCAGAAAGTTCAGAGGAGAAAAACACACCCACCCACACTCCTCTTTGGTCTACCCCAAAAAAACATTATATATATAGCATGCGCTTAAAAGACTTTTAACTGTTGCCCTCTTTCAATGACCCACAGTACTGTAATTGCTTTTCCTCTTCATTTTTTTCCCCCAACAGGCATAGAGTTCAAAGTACAAATGACTCAACTATCATTCAAACGAAAAAAAGGTGTATTAAGTCCTTCCAGCAGCACTGGAAGTACCTGTCCTGTGATGCCACTTTCCTTTGGCAGATATTCCCAACTCTTTTACCACTTAATCATCTCAAAATTGTTATACTGCTACTCCTTTATGTCTTTTGGGGAACCCCTAAAAGCAGCTGATTGAAAATAGGCTGGCCCGCTTTAGCTAGACTTGACTTTAAACCTAGTGATAAATGTCTAGAAGCCTCCTTTGAAGTTTCCTAGGTAATAGTGAAAGACAAAAAGGCCACGTGCCACTGGGGAAACAATCGTTCTTCCTGCCGTGGTAAAAATCACTGAAATAATACATGCAAAATAATATGGGAACAAACTAAAATGCACCCCTTGTCAACAAATACTGTTGAAAGATGCATAGAAGACACTGCTGAAGATCTGAAGAAACAAGTATTATAACAAGTTAAACGGTGTGAGAGATTTGCTAAACCGTTGGATGAAAGCACAGATGTTTCTAACTTCTCTCGGGTTACAGTATTTGCATTTCAATAATGAAATGCCTGAANTTTTTTTTTTTTTTTTTTTTTTTTGTGAGCAGCTAAAGGAGAGCTGTATTGGAGAAGATATAGTCTCAACAGGAAATGGCTTCTTTAATAAAAAACAATGTTCCATGGAAAAACTGTGCAAGAGTAACTACTGATGGAGCAGCTGCTTTGACTGGAATAAGAAAGGGATTCCAGGGTAAGGTTCCAGAGATAGCACCACACATGGAACTCCTGCACGGCATCACTCGCAGGCGAGCTGTCGCATCCAAGAAGTTGGAGGAAGGAGTGCACAAAGTGCTACAGGATGACATCGATGTGGTTAACTTTATAAAAACAAGCCCTTCAAATAGTAGCGTCTTTACCAGACTTTGTAATGAGATGGGGAGTGACCATGAAAACCTTTTGTACCACGCAGAGGTTCACTGGTTATCTTGTGGCAAAGCGCTTTAAAGAGTTGTCAAACTTTACACATTTTTCTTTTACAAAAAGACAAATGTTCAGATGGGCTGACCTTTCCGGTGATGACAGGTGGCTGTGAGTAGTCTGCTACCTAGCAGGTATTCCCAAAAAATACACACACTTCATGTGTCCCTTCAAGGTGAAGGTGATGTTTTAACAATGAGTGAGAGAGTAACCGCTCTTCAAAAGGTATTCATGCTATGAAGACAGCATTTTGAAAACAGATGTTTGGATATGATCCCCTCATTATGTGATTTTTGGTTTGTTTTTGTTGCTGAACACAATGTGAGTGGGTCACCTATAAAACCCTCTCACATTTGTACACTTCAAAAGGATAGAAACAGAATTTTCTAACCTGCTTAGATGTCTTTCAAATGAGAATTTCAGTGGGTTTTGAACCTATTTGTTAGAAATATAAATGTGCAACACCTTCTGATTAGTTTGGAAGAATGACTGCTTGACATCAGGGAAGATGGTCATTTACTAGCCCAATTTAAAGCAAAACCTTTGCAAAACTTGTGGATGGGATTGAGAAATTAAGATAATGATCCTGTTAACTGCAGGCAACAATGCACTTCTTCCACTGGGATCTACACCTCTTTGTGAGGTATCTTTTTCAGCTATGACATTCATTAAAACCAAGTATTGACATAAACATCTTAGAAGCAGACCTTCGAATTGTTGTATCACAAAGTATTAAACATAGATTTTAAAAAAATAATGAAGCATATTCAATCATATAGCTGTCAATAAAAATATTTAGTTTCATACTAATATTTTTAGAGCAAAAAAAGTTTTGTACCATTGATAAATAACATTAAAATTATTCTGAAGTACTGTTTATTTCATCTTTATCTCGTCCTTTTTTAATTTCTGTTTTTGTGTTTCACAATGTACATTATATACTAGTACAGTGGTACATGTATATAATTTATAAATAAATATACATATATTGGGATTGCACGCTCCGAAGTTTTTTACTGATGGGGCGCACAATCAAAAAAGTTTAGAGAGCACAGATCTAGATGACAAGAGGCAAGTGCCCTCTACTGAAAGCATGCCAATTGTATAGAACAATTCTGTAGTCTAATGTTGGGTTTTTTTTCCGTTCTTACATCCCTCTTACAGCAACCTTCTCAGCTAACCTGTGCGTAAGTAGCTCTATCTTTCTGGTACTCCAAAAAAATCCAGATTTCTTCCAGGAATATATGAATAGCTGGATGTCAGAAGAAGTGGTGATACCCAACTTCAAAGAGTTATTGTCCAGTACTTTCGAAAAGAAAATGAGAACATGCAGAAGTGGACTGCATCATTCTATTTCAACGTCTGTCTATTAACATGTGTGTGTTTTTGTGCATGTATCATTAAAATATTGGGCAGGGAAAGGATGCAGTGAGTTGGGAATATTTAAATAAATTTATCATGATGAGGGAGGCCCTACCTGAAGGCTCACATGAGGCAATTTCACTTATGCAAGTATCAAATA
This sequence comes from Ibidorhyncha struthersii, assembly GCA_013398815.1. Taxonomy (NCBI): domain Eukaryota; kingdom Metazoa; phylum Chordata; class Aves; order Charadriiformes; family Charadriidae; genus Ibidorhyncha; species Ibidorhyncha struthersii. The sequence goes on along the minus strand of VZSZ01008930.1, from coordinate 203,742 downwards.
TTACGTACAGGAATACAGCAACTCTTGTGTTGCTTTGTCATCACATTGGCTAGACCAAGATGTGAAAAGTTTTATATTAAGCTTACTAAATTCCACAGGCCTCAAAAACAAGTCATTTTGGAAGATAGTCCACATCACCAAGTAGCCAAAGCTAACACGGCAGATTTATACGCTTTACTACTGGTTTCACAGTGTACAGATAAGATGCAGGTCATACATATTAATTCTCTGACTACTTAACTTCAAAAACATGGATTATATTCAGGGCACAAAAGTGAATACATCTCATCTCCCAATGAATATTTGACTCTTACCTTGCACTTTATCTGAACACAGCTCCTTGGCCCGATCCCTCATTATTTGTGGAATCAAAACATCTTTTTCTACATGTCTCAGCTTAGAATTTTCTGCAAGAGTGAAAAAATAAAATAGGAAAAAAAAAGATTTTTCTTATCTATACATCAGAGAAAGTCAATCTACAGAAATAACAGCATTGCTTATATAACATACACTAGCATACAAAAATTGTCGCAAACTAACAGCAGAAAGTACCATGGAAAGACCACACAGATCCAAAGGCAGGACAGTCCAAGATTTAAAATATACATGCTCAGAATATGCTCATATGCTTATATACAAATATGAGCAATATCCTGAATATATCTGTGCTGCTCCGTGTGCACAATGAACCAAAACTAAAGGAGAAAGTTCTGGCAGCACATTCTAATTTCTGCCTTACTCAACAGGAGGTCTGCATACAGACTGCACAAATTTGTATTGCAACATGGAAAACTACAGTTCTTTAAAAAAAACCCTAAGAAGCCTCTTCAACGGAGGATCTATGAGTTTTTTCATTGAGAAATTCAACTTAACAGGAACAAATGTTGTTGCCTGAATTCTGCGCTTAAAAGTACAGTTGCAGTTTCTTTCAGTTGTCTCAGAACAGAATTCAGTCCTCTGAGTACAGCTAGTGATTCTGAATAGTTAAACAACACAGTTTAGAAAAAAATACTGCATTTCCAAATCCACTTTCTTCAAAACAAAAGGATGAGAATTTATCAAGCACAGGTTTTACTTCTCAGCTTCTGAGTTAAAAAGCCTTTAAAGGACAACTGTTCAAAACATTGTATAGTCCAACACAGTTATACCAAATACCTGGTTTTCCTCTTCAAACACAGTATTTATTCACCCTTTGATGTTGACATTATGCTTCAGAATAGCATCGGCTGTGATGCTCCCATTATGAAAACTGTACTGTCAGATATACTGTTATTTTGAGTGACAATTATTTCATTTTAAAATTGCTTATAAGAAAATCTAGGTGACATGAAAAAAATTAAAAGTGCAATGTATTGAAATTAGGGAAGGAAACAGACTTTAAGTTATCTACCGCTTTCAAACACTATTTTTCAGAGCATCTTCAGTTACTTCTAGATCAAAAGGCAACAGAGACTAACATTTCTCTAGTCATTTTTAAGTCATCATCTTTTAAAGTTCACTAATTCTATGACGTTATGTTATGAGGTTACACAGTATTGAATATGTGATACTACTAGGGGAATCTCGCAACAAAACAGGATTACAATGAGCAATATAGAGAATGTGAACTGAAGACATATTTCTCCTCAAAAATGTCTTACTTAGAATTTCTACAGTAAAGGCATGAAAACAAAGTGTCTCCTGTAAATACAACAAAACCACCAAACAAACCGCTCACAATTTAGATTTCCTTCTATGCTCTCTCATGACTGAGATACAATAATTACATTTCCTTCATTTTAACTTTCTGCAGAACATCAGTGCACTTACTGTACCAAGCATTTATTATGTTAGAGACAACACAAAGCTGTCATAAAACTTTTCAGCATGTTTTTAAAAAGGACAAACCAGTTCATCTGAATGACACGGCAGGAAACAGCACCGCCAAGCTACGTGCCTCGGCTCTACTAACTTCAGCCAAAGCAAGCTGGCGCTGTTGCAGTCCTGCCTCTCCTGATCCCTATGAGGCTCTTTTCCCTCTGCCCACACAGATGTGCTCTGCAGCCCTGTGGTGAACTCAAACGGGAAGTTAATTTAGTTTAAAAGTAAATACATTTCTTGTCAGGCAATTTTTCAGCTAGATAAATTCTCTGATCCAGTTCACTATGTAACTACATAAATGGCCTGTGAGAGGGAACTGCATGAGACTAGGGCAAATTAGATGACTTAACTGTCATGGGCACCACAGGCTCAAATTATAGCCTAAGCTTCCCCCCATTTTTTAAAAACTTTAAATTGGTTATACCGGTGCTTAGAGTAGGCAGAAACTAAGCTGATCTATGAATGTGGATACACATAAGCAAGTGGGTTGCTAGCTGCCACCAAAAGGGAAGTTTTAATAGTCCCCCATTGCCCTCCTTCACCCCCTTCACATCAGCACTGTTACGCACTTAACCACACAGTGAGTGACCATTTCAAGACAGAAAACTTAACTCAAATACATGCAAAAAAGTGCTTCTCAGCTGATTTACACTTTGGAGTAACTAGATCTACTTATCAGAGTTCTAATAATTACTTGATTTAACTTGTTACCCCAGCATACACGGAAATGTAGCGGATACCACAGAAGCCTTTAGAGCCTGGGAAGGGTGGCTGGGCTGCCCCCATGGCAGAGGTGGCTAGAAGCATCCACGGTTCTGACAATAAAGCACAGGGCTTCAACACAAGGTTCACCCACCCACTACTGACAAAGAGGAGATGTGGATGGGAAAGCAGCTGAAGGCTATAAAGGAAACAGGACAAGGGCATCCTTCAAAAAAGAAAGAAAAAAGCAAACCAAACAGGGAGAAGGCCTCCCTGTTAGCCCAGAACAGTTGAAAACTATTTTGGGGTTTTATCTTAGCTTAAGCGCCTAATTTTCTGTTTGAAAAAAAAGGAAAGGGGCATAAGACTGATAGTAAGATGTAGCTGTACTGGTATTAACACCAGCTCAACCAGAACCATGACAGAACCCTGCTCCAGGCAAACTTCCTCATTTTAGTCCCATGTTGGCAAACCTGCAGAGGCTGAAAACGCAGGAAGGAGAGGGCACATCAGGACACCTGGCAGTCTCCAGTACACAGAATCAGAAGAGAGCTACAACAGTAATTCAAAGGTAATTATTCAATGGTATAAAGGAAACAGGAATAAAGATCACTTATAATCTCATTGAAAGAATGTTTATTGGCAAGTATCAGTTTTTAAACCAGGAAAAGCACAAGCAATTCAAATCATCTTATAGTGTCTAGGAGGTAGTTTTAGGCATCTGGGTGCAACCATTTCTCCAAATAACTCAAATGCAGATGTTCAGTTTCGGCAGTACTGTATCAGCTCCTGAGTTTCAATTGTAATGCCTTAAGTATTTTTAATATTCTTCCTTGATTCTAAACTATCCACTGCATTACAATTACAGCAATTTTCCTTCAAGAATCTTAAAACACCTTTACTGAAGTTGGTAACCCCAGCATTTATACAAAATAATAAAGAAAAATAAGGCACAAATACTGGATACCAAGTAGAAAAATATGTTTACATACAGAGTAACTGCACTTCTGATACCAACGTATAAGCAAGGAGATAAGGAGATCATCATCAGTCCAACCTAATCAGCTCTGCAGTAACATATATGGCAAGAACTTTCAAAGAAACAACACCTCAGAAGCAAGACTTCATCAAAAAACATGAGACAGCCATGATGTGAAACCATCAATTCCTTTTGCCTTTTTTCATCTATATTACAGTTTCTAGAATAGTAAGTACTTTTTCCCCCTTTTGAATGTTCGCTATTCTACACTAAGAAAGATAGTTCTCATTCTAATACCAGATTTGCTGCAAATTAGTCCCTACAGAAGAATCTGCATTACAATAGACCTACTACTGTTTTACTGTCTCTTCAAAACATCAATAAAATTATCCCCAGACAAGCAAGCAATATGTTTTCCTACAGTAAGACTTCTGCATTTGAAAGCTGGTATCTTTGGTTCCCACCCACATCCTCCACACACTTTGCCTGGTCTTCTGGGTAGGCTATTTGAGACGATCACGGCTTTGGCCGCAAAGAGAACCAATAAGAACACACTACCTCTAAGCTTCCAGAGGGCCAGAAAAATGTTAGCAGCAGCTTTTCCTTCTCCCCTTGCCAGGCAAAACTCGGGCATGTTTGTTAGAGCAACTTAATACTCTGAGATTCTATCTTTACCTTAACCTTACATTCTGCTGAAATTTGCTAGTATCATCAAACATTACACAGGGCAGATGGATGAACATGAGCTAATTAAGTAAAGGTTACAAAAAGCAGACTAAATAGAATTAACACTAAAAACTAAGTATTTTGTAAAAATATACGCAGAAGTTCAGCCAGAATTAAAATCAAATACAGGCTTGCAGGTGTTACAGCATCTAAGTCACTAGCTCCTTGAAAATGTGAATAAGGCTATAGTCAAGGAATCTGTGCGGTGAAACTACTGAATGTTTCCTAAAGACAGAGATTCCAGAATGCTTCCACTCCTCAGGGCAACAAAGGAACCGTGAAGAGGATACAGAACGGTTATCACAGAGTGGTCAGGGTTGGAAGGAACCTCTGGAGATCATCTAGTCCAACACCCCTGCCAGAGCAGGTTCACCTACAGCAGGTTGCACAGGATGGTGTTGAGGCAGGTTTTGAATGTCTCCAGTGTCAGAGATTCCACCACCTCTCTGGGCAGCCTGTGCCAGTGCTCTGCCACCCTCAAAGAAGTTCCTCCTCATGTTAAGACGGAACGTTGTATGTTCAAGTTTGTGCCCGTTACCTCTTGTTCTATCACTGGGCACCACTGAAAAAAGACTGTTCCCATCTGCATGGCACCCTCCCTTTAAGTGTTTATAAACATTGATAAGATCCACCCTCAGTCGTCTCTTCTCCAGACTAAAAAGACCCAAGTGCCTCAGCCTTTTCTCAGAAGGAAGATGCTCCAGTCCCCTAATCATCTTTGCAGCTGGACCCCCTCCAGCAGTTCCCTGTCCTTCTTGAACTGGGGAGCCCAGAACCCGACACAATACTCCAGATGCAGCCTCACCAGGGCAGAGTAGAGGGGGAGGATGACCTCTGTCAACCTGCTGGCCACACTCTTCTCGATGCACCCCAGGATGCCAATCAGCCTTCTTGGCCACCAGGGCACATTGCTGGCTCATGGTCATCCTGTTGTCCACCAGGACTCCCAGGTCCCTTTCCACAGAGCTGCTTTCCAGCAGGTTATAGAGATTCTAAGCCTGCAGTTGCCAGAAAAAAAAAAAGACAGAAGGGGAGAAAACTACAGAAAACTCTGTGAAAGAGAAATCGTTCTCCATACCACCTCAGCTCAGTGTAAAGAATTAAAGGAAGGAGAGAGATAGACTACTAAACTGGGAGATATCCCTGTTCAGCAAAACAGTAAGAACATGTTTAAGACTTTTGTTTTTTTACAAATCAAATCTGTGGCTTTTGGCAAATCTCAATGCTTGAAACAGTTCTCTGGTTGCATACAACATGTAGGGCACAAGACTACAATTGTAATAGTTTTCTGTGGTTGATCAAAACCCTCAGCTGCAAAAGCTATTAATTGCCATGGAAGGCCAAGGACCACAGCCATTCGGTTCAACACTTTTCATTATTTTTGTTAAAATGACCAAAAAAAGAAAAAGTATCAGGAAATAAATGCATCAGTAGGAACAAGAGCGTCACAACCACTAGAACAGCACAGAATACACATCAAATTCAATCCGTGTCAAAGATGGGAAAACAGATGACAAATACTCTCCTGGCTTCCTCGCCTCTGTCCGCTGGATCCAGGAAGGCCTCAAGAAAAAGAGGACCACGGTGTAGACCTGTGTTGTACGCAGCAGACCTTTAAGAGGACAAGAAGAGACTGAAACACAAAGCTGCTTTACAGCCCTAATCACAAAGGGGACTGTAGCAGCTTGTCATATTAATTAGAAGACTATTACAAAAAGGGGATACCAAGACAAAAGCTCTCCTAGAAGAGTGTCCTGAGAAAAGTCAAATCATCCCCCTCTTCATTCAACACAACTGGTAACAGACTTATTCACCCTTTTGCCACTATGTCCTGCTGGTAGTTTACAATTCTGCTTTCATCTCCCTCATGACTTCAGGTAGCAGTGACATAGGTTACTCAGAAAAGTTGAGAAAAATTTGAAAACTTGTCTACCCAGATATTTACAGAAGCCTCATACCTTCTGCACCCAAGAGGAAGCGAGTCAAGTGATTCCAGTAACAGTTTTTGAAACATGCATTTTTCATTATACAACCTGTAATTTGGATTTTCTTGGTTCAGTTTATCTATGCACATTTTAAAAAAAATAGCTCAAAGTAGTACTTTAAATATTATAGCTATTTCACTATGAATCACAGTATATATGAAGAACAGAGAAATTTTCAATAAGTTTCTAACATTCTCATTAGCAACTGTTACACCTCATGTTTTTCTTCAAGTCCCAGTTATATCAACTTTTAGACATCAGTCATGTTATTTACTAGCAAAAATGCTGTAGAAAGTTCAGTCAAGGTTCAGGAATCCAAGGTAAAAAAGGTAACACTCTTCAAAATATAAACTTTTTAAAACAATCACTTTCATTATTTTGGGGCCTCGGTTCAGAAATGTGGAGCCATAAAAGGGACTTTTTTTTTTTAAAAAAACACATTACTTTTTTTTTTTCCTACCAGCTGCCATCAAAGATAAGCAGCTCTCAGTGGACAGATTTCTAAGATGCCTTTCTTTTTTAAGCTAAGAAATAGACCATGAAAAAGTATTCATGAAAACTTCAGCAGCAGAAATAAGAGTTATTAGAGTGAAAGGGAAAAAAAACAAAAACATACATCCAGAATTCCCATTCTTTAACTTACACCACAATTAAAGAAAAATGTGTACGTGTTACACTTCTTCCACTCTAAATAAGTGTAACACAGTTCTTTTCCTGGAAGGGAAGGTCTGGCCTTCATCTGTTATGAGCCTACTAAACCAGCCATTCTCTCAGTTCTTCCATATGCAGATCTATACCACATACAATACAAAGTTAAGATGGGCTGGAGAATGAATAACAAGTTTACAGCTAAGTTACATAAGTGCATTCATTTTGGGGATTCAGTTACTTTTCATATCAGTTGGTAAGTTATTTCTGTGCTTTAAATACTCTGTTTCATTACAAAGTTTTGTTTTAAAACACTTGCTTATGAGCTAATTATAAAACTACACTGAAAAAAATCACACTTTTATTAATAACAGAAGCAGCAGCACAGTGTTAATTGCACGCTTACTGGCAAACATTCCTTTCATCAATCAGACTATTGGCTCTAGAGGTTCAAGTTTTTCAAAAACCATTTCAGATTTATTTTAGTGTACTTGTAACAGTGTTTTGAACGGCAAAGATAATTATAGCTTACTACTCCTCCAGGAAAAGAATGCATTCAACTCAAAATCTTCATCTCTCTTATGCTGCCTATCTTATGCATTTTGTAGTAAATAAAAGTTACCAATCTTACGTTAATCCATGTGAATTCATTTGCACGTGTGTATCATAAAAACAGTTACCAATAAAGTCTGTATAATTGAATGTACTATCAACTACTTAAAACCTTTATTCTAAAACAGAGTCACACAACGGAACAAATTAATTTAGAGACAGGCCCATTAAAATAATGGGAGAAAAAAACATATGTTTCTAAAATCTAAGGTTTTTTTCCTGCAGTTACAATTTTATGTATCAATGTAATTAATACTTTAAGTATCCAATCCCGTAGCCTGTGAGGGGGCTTCTGTGCCCTTACTGCCAAGAGGTTCATGGGGCCAAAGTGACAAATAGTTTCAGTGTACCTCTTTGTAACCTCGGTCCCACAAAAACATTCAGGATCCTGTTAAAGGTAATGGATTTTATCAGTCTAAAACATCCAGTGTAAATTGACTGATGATGGACCACAACCAAACATCTTCGCGCATATGTGAAATGCTACTGAATTTGGTAATTTCATTTGGACACCTGTGTTTGCATACAAACTTGAGTCCTAAGTACTTTGCTCTCTACTAAGGTTTTAAAGTATAGGACATGAAGTGACAGAAGTGTTATAATCCAAGTGAAACAACATATGTGATACCCTGAAACTCTGATTTAAAAGTAAAAGAGGCTGATCAGTGCAGCTTCTCCATGCAGCAACCTTTTTTTTTATTTAAATGTATATGAGCGGATTTATTTGTATTTAAAAAGTTACAGATTTTGAGATCTGTCTAATACTGACATCATTTTAAATTAAGATGGAGTACAGGGATGACAACACCAGGGAAAATTTCCAAAGCTTTAACTTCTCACCATTCTATCATCACCTCAAAGTCAATTTTCACCTTTTTCACCGGCTGAATTTATTATCTTACATTTTGCTTTGGGGCTTGTGTTCTTGCAGTATGGCAGTACTGGATTACGAGAATACCGACAAGCCTATTTGCTAGAAAAGAACAATGGCTATATTACAGCAAGCCTGTAATATCTAGAAAGAAAAGGAAAAGCAGATCTGACAAAGCACACTTATTTGTTAATTACATGCGGATTGCAAATGCTCATACATCTGGAGAGTAATAAGTAAAGCCAAGCCTGAAGCTGTTTGTGAAGATTTTTGACACAAGGAGATTTTTTTTACACTCTTGATCACACAGCAAAGCCAGTTACAGGGCCCAAAATTTAATTACAGATCACAGCTTAATATTTACTACTGAAAATAATGCAGATTCATTAACAGCTAGCCTGAACTATTGTTCAAGTATGACAGACCTGCCAGTTATGAAAACTTAGGGTGTGAGCTACCTATAAAGGGAATACCCCACCACAGCTCAAAACCCTTCCGACAACTGTAGGTGAGGATTCCAGCAAAATGCACAGAACACACCGTAACAACTAGGGCCATGGACTGGCCAAAAAATAAAATAGCACAGCCGGTCTTAATTCCGCCATCGTAAAGCTTCTAAATGCTTCACTTGGTAACTGATGCAAAATACTCAATGCAACTTTTTGTCACTTAAACAAAGACACAAAGACATGCAGCAATATTTCAGCAACCAAATCCAGCAAAAATATACTAACAGCACAGATAGACTGGATTCCTACACATAGGGTTCCACACTTTTTAAGTGAAGCACAAACTTTTGAGTGCCCGTTGTCTGAAATCAGCCCCAAGTGTACAATCCCTATTTCTTCTATGCCCTTTCTAACTAACAGTGGATGTTGTCCAAGAATTTACTGCTTATTTCCACCTGGAGTAAGAAATAGAGAAAGGTCCTGCAAAAATCACAAACTACCTGAAGTATATAAACCAAACAGACCTCATTAAATAGAGCTAAGCAGTGACCTCAAGAACTGTGCAATAATTTGCATCAGAAACAAGAGATGAGTAACAGGTAAAACATACATAAAAAGAGCCAAGTACCCAGCATCTGGATAAAGGGATGCAGGAAAAACTAACAAGCAGTGAAACCCAAGTTATTATGAGAGGAGATGCTAACCACCTAGGATTTCCCACCATGCCCAGTAATGCTAATCGGTGGCTACAACACTACATACTACTCCTTGTTTTTCTTTATGCCTTATCACACAATTTTGAAAGGTGGCAGTCTAAATCACAAATAAAAGTTTCATTTGAAAAAAATCTGCCCAAACTCCTTGAGAACTTGAATATTTAGTTCTTCAGCCACTCCTTTCCAGATACAATTTACACCTTTCGTTCCAAATAACGAACACCACACACAAATTAAGTGCAAGGCTTTTGAATAACAGGACCAAATACCATTCTTCCTGCCTTTTTTTTTTTTTTTTATTTAAACTGGAAGTAAGGATTAAAAGACCAGAAAAAACAATGCCTACCTTTGATTTCTGTACCTATGTATTTCATGAACAATCAGTAAGCATAATACAAATTAATTAAGACCTCAGAAATTAACATCACAGCTATGATCAAAACACCAGTGTTTTCAAAAGTTGCTGAGGTATTCTGACAAAAGGAGATGGCTGAACGCCTTTTGGCTACATTAACACAAGGATCACAGATGTTATTCTGGATTTTAAACTCTAAAGAATCCTTTCAAACCACTCAATATTGTAAAACTCCTTGGAGAGTACCAATAGATCTTTCATTTTTTAGTTCTTTTCCCAGAACGGTTCCCTAAAATGGGGTGTCAAACAACTTCAGAAAATCACAATTATCTTTTCCCTTCATGTTGCCAACACAGATCAGACAGTGGAAATATCAAAAAGGTCATTCTCATTCAAATCCCTTCTTGACAGTGGCAATTTATGTTCTTAATCACAAATATTATCTAAACTGTTCTTCCTTTTACTTATATATTTTTGCCCTTTAAATTCAACATTGCTTTATCTTCTAGCTCTGTCTCACTGCCCATGCCACTTTGAAACAAGTCACAACCATTCTGCAACCCCAATTCTCTCCTTTCACTGATATACTGCTGCTGTATTTAACAACCTAGATTTCCACATGAGTAGCTTAGGAAAATTATGAAATCAGTCTTCAACCCCTCTGCTTTTAAGATGCCGAAAAAGGGTCAGGATAAGTACCAAAACCTGTATCGTGTATCTAAGCCACTGTCAATACCCCTAACTTTCCTCTTTACACATCTGTGAATCTTTGACTAGGGATCCAGACATCACTATCTGAAAATGACAGCTATAACCAAGTGCACATTAAAAAGAAAACGAGCTTTCTAATAAGCCATGACCTCTACTACTGAAAACAGCACCCTACAGAGTTTTGGAAGTGCACAAAAATCAACTTCAATGCTGAGCTGCAGCACATTCATTCTGAAGAAGGATAAAACAAAATAGTGTGACATAAAATTCTGTCAACGGATTTATCTACCAATTTATTTACTGGATGCAATCACCTAATGACACAGCCACAGTTCCTTCCCCAAACTGTGGCTGTCAAAAAACTCCTCCCATACAAATCATGACATAATTCACAGGTCTTAAATTCTGAGCTTCAGAAGACTCCTTGATACTCACTCCCTACTGCCTGTCAAAGCCATGAGAATAGTTGTGTCTTTTGTGACCATAAAATGAAGCATAAGTCATGGTAACAATTAACTAAACTGTGATTCTCCCTCTTTTTTCTCGTTGTGAGCCAAGAAGCAGTTAACAATGATGACATTAAAAACTACCACACCAGGGTTAACACCTCACTGATACGAACAGGGCGACTCACACCTCTTGCAGCTATTGTTCCAATTTCCCTACAACTACACTTAGACATCCTTGCTTTAAGTTCACATTCTGAGGTTTTCAACAGTGCTCTAACAGCGAGGGACTGATGGGGTGGGGGTGAGGGGTAAGCAAAAGATACTGGATAACAAGGTGGCCAATTTAAAGACCTGTCAGTAAGCAATGCCACTACCCAGCAGGTAAATCTCAGTATTGGTGTCACGTATCATGTACTCAAAGTATATCCTCAGCTAACATACAAGTGCAATGCAGATTAGGAAGGACATATAATGTCATTATAGACATAATTAGGGAAATATAACACTGATGAACTTCAGTGTTTGGAGACATGCTTTTTGCTAATACACTGAACATGCCACACCTTGAATTGAGCTAACGTAGTAACCAGACTTTTTTGAAAGGACAACTGGGAGCAAAATTACACTGCAGATGAACACCCACCACATGAAATGCAGCGGTTAACTTTTATAACATTTTCTTAACTTAGTAACACAGCAATGCTTAGATGACAGGATCCACAAAACAGAACTTAATGACTTTACAAATGCCTTGTTTGGAGGGCCTGGAGAGCCAGGCCCAGGGCAGATTTCCCCCAGAAATCGAGAGCGTGGCCTTGGCTGGCATCCTTCAGCTCTCGAAGGAGGCGGCCACAGGCCGCATGGACCAGAAGCACACTGCCACCACCGACTACAGGTGTCTCAACACCCAGCATTAGCTGAAGCACACCAACGCCTCGCTGGGTTCCTTCTGCCGGGGGATAGGCCTTGTCACACCAACACCCCCAGACAAAGGCCCCTGCCTCGGGAACAGGGCGGAGGAGCGAGTATTAGGCGGGTGTAAGGACACGGCCTTGAATTCACTTCTGGGTGGCCCTAACCGTTCGGCCAAGATCTTGGTAACACGAAGCCGAGGATCACGCAAACCTTGGTGTTTTACCTTTTACGTTACACAGCCGGGGAGGCTACAGCAGGCCGGGCGGCAGCGGCAAAGCCCCGCAGGCACCTGCGCCGCCGCTGAGGGCAGGGCGGGCGCCGCCCGGCGCCTTGCCCTTGCAGGCCACGGCCGCGGCGGAGCAAACG